>CH003236.1:164129-212712 GCA_000149265.1 Ciona savignyi | reverse complement strand
CCCACCCGCCCCCGCCTCGCATCCACCCCTCCCCCCCTGCCCCCTCTCCCCCCGCCCGCCCCGACCCCCCTCCCCCCCCAGGACCTACCCTTTGGAAATAATTTAAAACGGAGTGTAAAAAAACAGAAAATATTACCTTCGAGACCAATTCCCAACCCCAGGTGACAATAGTAAGATTGTATAACTTGGATCTTAAGCAAAAAGAAGCGACCGAGGCTGTCCCATATAATGGCACCGACTCTGTTTTCCTAATATTTTATTCACTTAATCTTTTTTTTTGCGGTAGTTTATTGCAAAGGGCGTTAGACTAATACAAAACGGCGGCAAAGTACAGATATGGCAAAAACAGCAGGGAAAATATATGAACATAATACTTCACATGAGCCCAGACCATTTTGAATTGTGTTTCCATAGGGTGTTGTTACTAATAGCGGCCATTTTTTCCGAAACTTTTACATTTGCCACAAAATCAATAAATGCATTTACAAAGGGACTTATTTTTTGGATTTTACTACGATAGATAATATATCTTGCACATAAAATAAGGCAATTCAGCAGATTACTGTTATTTTCGGGGGCTCCGAATATCATGTTCGTGTGGCTCAGTGAAAGCGGTATTCTTAAATTAGCAGCAATCCAATTTTCGGTTTCGTTCCAAAACTTGACGGTGTGTATGCAGGTACAAAATAGATGGGTAGCCTAAGTGTTTCCGGCTCGGTGAGGCACATTTCACATTTATCTGAATCATATATCTTTAATTTATATAGTTGCGAGTTTGTTACAATGGCTCTCAGATTCAGTTTAATTTGGAATGAGCGAAGGCGTGTTTCAATAGTTGATTTGTAAGTATTGATGTATATATTACTCCAGAAGGAGCCGTCAACATCTTTAAAGTTGCACTCCAGTTCCCATTGCAATTGGTATTTTCGAGGCTTTATTACCACATGTTCGAAAGCTGCGTTGTAGAAGTCTTTACTTGTTGATTTTGTTTCAAACCATTGGAGACTGGTTTCTGGTGCATCGCCGGAAGGAAGAGATGATTCCCGCCAGTTAACTGGCAAGGCCGAGATTATCTGGGCGTACCGCATTTTTTCACTTTCCGTTTCCGAAAGATGATACCTTTGCATTAAAGTTTCGAAGCTGTGAATTTGGCCGGTTTCCGAAAGGATGTCTCCGAACACGCAGATCCCTGACTTTGCCCAATTCGTAAAAAGTACAGGTTTTCGTTTAACCTGAATGTTTTTGTTTAGCCAGAGTGGTTGGTCATTGGTTGTCATTTGACCTTTTCTTCTAATCATCTTCATCCAGCTTATTACGTTGCTGTGTAAGGTGCGTAGCGGTAGAAGAGTCTTGTAAATTTTGTTGTGTAATGCTAAATTGGAAGAAAGAATTATATTTAGCGTATCTTGTAAGGTTAGATAAGTTTCTATATCTTTCCATGGAGCGCTATAGTCAGGGTTCAAGAATTGTTTTATAAATTTACAGCGGAGACCAGTAATATACGACCGTATGTCAATCATGTTAGTTCCACCTTCTGCAATATTATTTATTAATATAGATCTCTTTGCCCTTTCCCAACCGGAGCCCCAAATAAATCGAAACAGCTCTTTGTTTAAACGACGTACGAATGGTTCTGGTATGTCTGTTGGCACCATGCTAATTCTGTAAAGTAATGTTGGAATTACAAGGCTTTTAATTACGGTAACTCTTCCTAAAAGTGTTAGCCCGCGAGATGACCAGATGTTTAAAATCCTATTAATGTTGTCAATACAAGTATCAAAGTTCAAGTTGAAAATGGATTTCTTTTTTCCCGAGATTGGTATTACCACACCGAGATATTTTAGGGTGTCTGATGGCCATGTTAGTGTTTTCCCCTCCAGCGGTTTGAGTATACAGCCTTTTTTAATTCCGATGTAAAAAGCACATGATTTGTTGGTATTTAGCTTGCATCCTGATAAATGACCATAAAGATCCAAAATGTTCATACTTGTTTCGATGTCTTCTCGTGAACCGTTCGTAATTATGAGAGAGTCGTCTGCGAACATCGACACTTTAAACCGTAAGCTTCCAATTGATATTCCCTGTAAGTTTTGGCATTGTTGTATTGCAAGACCCAATGTTTCGATAGCAAATAAAAATAGTGTTGGAGAGAGAGGATCACCCTGCCTCACGCCACGTTTAATCGGAAATGGATTCGATAAGTTGTTATTATTTATTATTACTCCATTTGCTTGATTGTACAGTGTCTTGATCATGTGTATTAGATTTGGTCCAATTCCGAAGTGTTCCAGTGTGGTGAAGAGATATTCCCAGCGTACCGAATCAAATGCCTTTTTTAAGTCCAGTGCAAGCAGTGCTCCGGGCACACGGGCTGTATCTGCATAATCCATTATATCGAATAGAACTTAATCTTAACAGACATGCCTTATATATGATGGTTAAAGTTAAAAAGAACAAGAGAGCTATACTTAATATAAACTTGCAACATGTGCTATACTAAAAAAATGTTCCTTTACACTGAATATACTAGTATGAAACATGTTAATTTTTTTATTATTTAAGTATCTACATATGAGCTTTATAAAGATGTTAGGCATTTTTGCAAATCATAGAGTGTTAATAAGTTCCTTTACTTATTATATCCTTGCGGTACCTTTATCGAATAGATCACACGATACGATTGATTCAGATATTGACTCAGTGTATTACAACTAACAGGCGACACACGCGCGTCAACACTACTCGTGATAATAAAGAGAATGACCGAACACGACATCACGTGTTTAACAAGTAATTAAATCAAGCGGTTTCCAACATAGAGAAAAACAACATTTGGGTTACATTTGTTAAATTCATCTTACGCGATTTCATAATTAAAGTCGACAGCATTTTCACACAATTTCTAAATGGCAAAGTTTTAAAAGTACGGTATCAGGAGACAAATTCTTGGGCATGGTGATCCCAATTATTCTTCGTCTTCCTCTTCAGCAACAAACTGCTCAGTGTTATCCTGTTCCGCCGTAACAAAGATGTTTGGATGTGGTTTAACTTTATATGACGGGTAGTATCCGTACACCAACGTTGCTTGGTTTTCTCCGAAATAAGTTCCATTAAAATGTTTAGTTGTTAATGCAATTAGATCTCCGGGATTCATGTGAAATTCACCACTGTCCGATGGATCTCGGTGACTGTAAACCGCCTGCTGAAATAGGTTTTTTTCGTATGGATCACCATAGGAATGGTCCAAGGAAAATGCGTCTTCTGCCCCATCCAGTCTATTTGTCTGCATCATTTCGTACACCATAGTCGCAACCTAAGGCAAAACAAATCAGTTTAAGACGAGAAACAACTAATTACATTTGACTTTAACCATCTAGTACACTAGGGCCCTAGAAAAAGGGGCAGGTAAGCGCACCAAATGATACAACCTACCCTAGATGAGAGCGTTCCCACAAAGTAATTGCACTTTGAAAGCATTGCCGTATCTATAAGAATGTCTTCAAGGCTGTACAAGGTGTTCCTGGTGTCATCAATACTCGCGGCGTAGGTAGCTCCTGGGTTCCCCAAAAATTGATAACGCTTGTACCTAACAATAATTTCACTGTTTAATTATTTATTATGTATTTAAACTCACGCAGAGTTAACAAATTGTATTGTAATATAAGCATCACACTATTTCTTTACTCACCGGTTAATCTGGAACCAAATATCCGGGTCATCTGTGACGAGATATACCCTCCTTCGGACGCATTGCATACGTCCATTCCTGACATTCTTTAAGTCAAATCTGTCGTACCAATATTCGACATGTTTCATATACTTTTCGAAGACGTGAAATTCGGTATGTTCGTCTTTTAATCGCAACTTATCGCTCCTTCTTACATGGATCCTGTGAAGAACAAATATATATAAACATGGACAACATTATACGATGCAAACTTGGTAAAGGGACTTAATGGATTGTTGCGATCCAGTGTTTAATTTGAAGTGATAAAATAAAAACCAGTGAAAACACTATTTAACCAATACGCAACATTAAAATGACTACGTCATACGTTTATACTTGGGAATAATAATATAAAGGACCCTACTCGTCGTAAAATTTCGGGGTGACTGGTTCTGAGATTTTGCGTATAATATGATTTGTGTCGTTTTAACATTGATTTTTGTTGTGTATAAAAGTGATTTGTTTTATTGTGTATAAAACGTATTTCACATGTTAAAATAGCTTATACTGTGTAAATTATTTTACAAGTCACAAATTTCGCTAATACCTTAAAGTAAAAGTAGAATACAAGTTTATTTTTGTAACTAGAAGTTCTGTTGTGCTACAAATGATATAGTAGACGTTGCGAAAAGATGTAACAAGATATGTGACGTTTGTTTACACAGTGATTTCTTGAGCACGTTTTTAATTTGTGTAATATTTTTGGGTAGTTTTTTGTTTCGTAATGCAAATATTAAAAAAAAACCTTTGTAGCTTAAAGTAAACAGAAAAATATGGCAAAATAAAACATTTTACATATGTGGACCTAAACAGTAACAACCTACCGCTTATTGTGAACAAAGCAATTAATGTAAACATCACCGCACCAACCCACCCACTCACCCAACGATAGTTAAGTTGAAATTAATCTTCCTTTCGATGTAGTTCATTTTCTTTGCTAACCAATCTTGCGGTCGAAAGAGTAAGCGACGAAGGTGACCGTTCCACCAAACTCTAGGGTTCCCATGAAAGCTGCTAATATCCGCCCATTGCTCTTTCGACGCAGAGTAGCCGGTGTAAGCAAATTCACGCTTTATTAAGTTCATATCGATGGCTACCAACTTGTGATTTGACATATTAAAGGATTTGGCCCCCAAACCTAACAAATTTGTTGTTTCAGTGTTAAGTTTTAAAAAAATATTTTTCATGGCAAATTAGAAAAGTGGCCTATATATTAAACTATAGTTTAAAATTAAATTACCAAGAGATTCGCAAGTGTTTGGTCGACAACCGTATGAAACATATTTCCTTGTTATGCTTTCTTTACTGCACGCACTGATTGGTTCAAAGGCAAAATCTAACATATTTCCTCCGGCGTACGTTTTCATCTCGCCCTCCTCTTTCTCCTCTATCGCTATAAACACTTTGTCATATTTCAAGGCGATGTCAAACTTTTGGGTCAAGTCTGACGAAAGACATCCAAATCCGCATCCCTCTATTCGAACGGCCAACTTGGATGCATTTCGACACGAGGTTGGATTCTGTGGAAATATACAGATTAGGACCGCTATATTAAAACTATTTATTTGAAACATAATCGTTTTTGTTCGCTACATAGTATCTAACATTGGTACTTTCCCATTTAAACCGTAATGGAGGGGGGGGGGCAGTAAAAAAACAGAAAACCTCAGTCGATATAGCTTGTAAAGTTGTAAACGATATAGAAATTATGTTTTTTGTAGGTCACAAATTTAACTTACCTGAGTCCGCTTTATTTTCTGTTCAATAGATTTAATAATTTTTTCTGATTTTTTTCTCATCCAATTGTGATTATATGTTGATAATTCTTCAGCTTCTATTTTAAGGGCACTGTAGATCAATTGCATAATTAAATATGTCATTCGCATGGCCTTTTGGTGAGAGAGTCAGTGTTAATCAATACCTTTGGTTTAAGATTATTTCGCCAATTGTTCCTAAAGAAAGTTTCTAGTCAACATTGCCCGGATCCAGTGGGTTCAGAAGTTTTTATTTAAAACAGCTGGGGCGTCCCAGTTATGTACAACACATTGCAATAGCTGCGATAACCGGGAGGTAGACAAGAAATTATCTGAATATATTCCGGATTTCTAACTTGTATTCCGGTATTCACGGTTAAAAATATGTGAACAGTAAACACCCTTACAAAATGCGTTCACGCAATCGTCCAATTGCCTCGTCTG
Source organism: Ciona savignyi (assembly GCA_000149265.1). Lineage (NCBI taxonomy): Eukaryota > Metazoa > Chordata > Ascidiacea > Phlebobranchia > Cionidae > Ciona > Ciona savignyi. The sequence continues at coordinate 206,787 of CH003236.1, read as the reverse complement.
CGGCTTGTTTTAAATTATTGACACTTTGTAAAACTTCAAATTCGTGTTGCACGGCACCCCATAGATCGGTGATGTCATTGTTGATTTTTCTAATGATCCTCGCTTGGTCCAGCGTATTGCGGGTTACAAACTCATCAGGTGTTCTATCTGCAAAATATATAGCTCAGTCATGCTTTGATTTTTTTGTTATGTTAGAGAATGTACACATGGTAGCTTTAAAATGTAACAATAAAAATAGCTTTGGAAACTGAAATATCGGTGCAACTATACGAAGTGGGTCTTTGGTGAAGTTGTTCGTGGTATCACAATCGTTGTACTTCAATCATCACTGGTGGTCTGTGATCGATTCATTATAGCATTTTATCTTTTATCCCAGTGAATGGGAAAATTGTCAGATTACTTCACTTATACTCACGGAAGCGTTATTTTACGGGTTGCTGATATTTATACCAGAGTTATTGCAGTGCGTTGTTTATATGGCGTTTTCAGAATTTCACAACTTATTTATCGCCCGGGTTCTGTCGATGTCCTCCAGGCTTGGGAAAAGCAACATTTTGTTTTGTGGTTCGAAGCGCTAACCGACTTGACACATAAAGCATATTTTGCATATACAAATGATGTACGTCCCAAGCAAACCCATTTACCACAAAGCCTAGTAAAAGAAATATAAAATCATAAGCAATTTACGATTGGGTAATTGAGTTATTTACTTCCAATCACACAGATTAAGTATTATAAGCTATCACACATCATTTCCTACCGATTTTACGCTGCAGTGGTTGTTTCTGTGTAGACCCAACTTTCGCCAAAGCAAAACTGTAACATAACAAACTTAAAGATAGGTTGTGCCTATATAAATATATATTACTAATCATAAATCTAGTCAAAACAATAACATTAAGATCATCTAAAGTAAGGGACAAGAATTACTTAAAAATTACAATTAGGTTTAAAAGTGACAATACAAGTCGTAAAACTTACCTGCAGATAATTAATACCGTCCAAATTAGCGATATGCGACTGACTGTCGTGCAGATTGTCATATTTACTCCTTATTCCAATAAGGTTTCCGCGAATAAAACGACTGATAACGAAAACTTAAGATAGCAGTTTATATGGGCAGAAACAGCTGTTGCTCAAAGTCTGACAACGAAAATTGGTTTTAATACGTCCGGTAGGGCTGGCACTAACACGTTCTAAAAAAACTCCTGTTTGCTCAACTTAATCACCAACCCATCATGTGAAGTTGGTATTTGCTTAGGCATGCATGATAATTTAGATACATAATATAATACACACTTGGGTAATGTAACGAGAGGCATTGTGTTATAGGAAGTGCCTTCGGCCTTCAGTCGAAAGGTAGTGTGATTAAATTGACTGTTTAGCTATATCCTCGGACAAGGTGCTATTGATGGACCATTGGTTGCCAAGGGCTCATTTATGCATACAAGCTACCAGTCATGTGATCCAATGTACTACACGGCTTCTTTTACCTTTTTTAATGACAGGGTCGGGGTTAAAGAAGTCAACTTTCTGGTAGAAAAGCTCAGAGAAATAGCCAAAGGGAAGGGAAATCTAATACTTTTTTACCTGCACAGACATAGAAAATGTTATTTAATTCGCGGATGCTTAAAAAAAACAAATTTGCGATTGTATGAAAGGGCAAAAATAAACATAGCCGCTAGATGGGAATCGGTACCCTTAAAGTGATGAAATCAAACTTTTTTAAAAGGAACAACGATTTTAATTACAGCAAAACAAACCTGGACTTAACTCTTGTATATGAATTGTTTCTCTTTCAAAGGAAGATCTTTTCAAATGATAGGATATTTATGTTTATCCCCGTGAATGGGGAAATCGAGAGGGTTAAAACACGAGCAAAGGTCAGATCACCTCGCGCCCACTGTCGGGTTACCGGAGCTATTGCAGTGTGTTGTATATGGTAGACACGTTCCTTTAATTTGGTAGAACCCATTTATTCGCTGGGTTCAGGCAATGTCCGTAAAGTGCCTTGCCCAAGGACACAACCGACTAGCTATATAGCGACCGGTTTCACACCTGCAACCTTCGATGGAAAGGCGACGTACTTAACCGCCAGACTTATTCCATTCTTTTGAAATAATTTTAAAAAGAAGTGTAGGAAAAAAAATAAACGCCAACAGAAAAGATTACCTTCGAGACCAATTCACAACCATCGAACTTGGATCTTAAGCAAAAAGAAGCGACCGAGGCTGCCCCATATATTGTCACCGACTCTGTTTTCCTAATATTTTTTTCACTTTACCCTAACATGCATGCCTTATATGTGATGGTGAATGTTAGAAAGAACTAGAAAGCTATAGTTAATATAAATTTCCTTTTTATATTTGCCTTACACAACATGTGCTATACTAAAAAAATGTTCCTTTAAACTGAATATATACTAGTATGAAACATGTTAATTTTTTTTAATTTTTTTATGTATCTACATATGGGCTTTATAAAGATGTTAGGCATTTTTGCAAATCATAGAGAAAAACAACATTTGGGTTTATATTTGTTATATTGATCTTACGCGATTCATAATTAAAGTCGACAGCATTTTCACACAATTTCTAAATGGCAAAGTTTTAAAAGTACGGTATCAGGAGACAAATCCTTGGGCATGATGACCCCAATTAATCTTCGTCATCCGCTTCATGAACAAACTGCTGAGTGTTATCCTGTTCCGCCGTAACAAAGATGTCTGGATGTGGTTTAACTTTATATGACGGGTAGTATCCGTACACCAACGTTGCTTGGTTTTCTCCGTAATAAGTTCCATTGAAATTTTTAGTTGTTAATGCAATTAGATCTCCGGGATTCATGTGAAATTCACCACTGTCCGATGGGTCTCCGTGGCTGTAAACCGCCTGCTGAAATAGGTTTTTTTCGTATGGATCACCAATAGGAATGGTCCAAGGAAAATGCGTCTTCTGCCCCATCCAGTCTATTTGTCTGCATCATTTCGTACACCATAGTCGCAACCTAAGGCAAAACAAATCAGTTTAAGACGAGAAACAACTAATTACATTTGACTTTAACCATCTATAGTACACTAGGGCCCTAGAAAAAGGGGCAGGTAAGCGCACCAAATGATACAACCTACCCTAGATGAGAGCGTTCCCACAAAGTAATTGCACTTTGAAAGCATTGCCGTATCTATAAGAATGTCTTCAAGGCTGTACAAGGTGTTCCTGGTGTAATCAATACTCGCGGCGTAGGTAGCTCCTAGGTTCCCCAAAAATTGATAACGCTTGTACCTAACAATAATTTTACTGTTTAATTATTTATCATGTATTTAAACTCACGCAGGAGTTAACAAATTGTATTGTAATATAAGCATCACACTATTTCTTTACTCACCGGTTAATCTGGAACCAAACATCCGGTTCATCTGTGACCAGATATACCCTCCGTCGGACGCATTGCATACGTCCATTCCTGACATTCTTTAAGTCAAATCTGTCGTACCAATATTCAACATGTTTCATATACTTTTCGAAGACGTGAAATTCGGTATGTTCGTCTTTTAATCGCAACTTATCGCTCCTTCTAATATGGATTCTGTGAAGAACAAATATATACAAACATGGTCAACATTATACGAGGCAAGCTTGGTAAAGGGGACTTAACTAGATTGTTGCTATCCAGTGATTGAATTTGAAGTTATAAAATAAAAACCAGTGAAAACACTATTTACCCGATACGCTACATTAAAATGACTAGGCCTACGTCATGTTTATACTTGGGAAAAATAATATAAATGACCCTACTCGTCGAAAAAAATTTTGGGTGACTGCTTCTGAGATTTTGCGTATAATATGATTTGTGTCGTTTTAACATTGATTTTTGTTGTGTATAAAAGTGATTTGTTTTATTGTGTATAAAACGTATTTCACATGTTAAGATAGCTTATACTGTGTAAATTATTTTACAAGTCACAAATTTCGCTAATACCTTAAAGTAAAAGTAGAATACAAGTTTATTTTTGTAACTAGAAGTTCTGCTGTGCTACGAATGGTATAATAGACGCCACGAAAAGCTGTAACGAGATATGTAACGTTTGTTTACACAGTGATTTCTTGAGCACGTTTTTAATTTGTACAATATTTTTGTGTAGTTTTTTGTTTCATAATGCAAATATTAAAAAAAAACCTTCGTAGCTAAAAGTAAACAGAAAAATATCGCAAAATAAAACATTTTACACGTGTGGACCTAAACAGTAAACAACCTACCGGTTATTGGGACCAAAGCAATCAAGGTAAACATGACCGCACCAACCCACCCACTCACCCAACGATAGTTAAGTTGAAATTAATCTTCCCTTCGATGTAGTTCATTTTCTTTGCTAACCAATCTTGCGGTCGAAAGAGTAAGCGACGAAGCTGACCGTTCCACCAAGCTCTAGGGTTCCCATGAAAGCTGCTAATATCCGCCCATTGCTCTTTCGACGCAGAGTAGCCGGTGTAAGCAATTTCACGCTTTATTAAGTTCATATCGATGGCTACCAACTTGTGATTTGACATATTAAAGGATTTTGCCCCCAAACCTAACAAATTTGTTGTTTCAGTGTTTAGTTTTAAAATAAAAAAATATTTTTCATGGCAAATTAGAAAAGTGGCTATATATTAAACTATAGTTAAACAGATTTACCAAGAGATTCGCAAGTGTTTGGTCGACAACCGTATGAAACATATTTCCTTGTTATGTTTTCTTTACTGCACGCACTGATTGGTTCAAAGGCAAAATCTAACATATTTCCTCCTGCGTACGTATTCATCTCGCCCTCCTCTTTCTCCTCTATCGCTATAAACACTTTGTTATATTTCAAGGCGATGTCAAACTTTTGGGTCAAGTCTGACGATAGACATCCAAATCCGCATCCCTCTATTCGAACAGCCAACTTGGATGCATTTCGACACGAGGTTGGATTCTGTGGAAATATACAGATTAGGACCGCTATATTAAAACTATTTATTTAAAACATAGTCGTTTTCGTTCGCTATATAGTATATATAACATTGGTACTTTTCCCATTTAAACCGTAATGGGAGGGGGCAGTAACAAACAGAAAACCACAGTCGATATAGCTTGTAAAGTTGTAAACGATATAGAAATTACGTTTTTGTAGGTCACAAATTTAACTTACCTGAGTCCGCTTAATTTTCTGTTCAATAGATTTAATAATTTTCTCAGATTTTTTTCTCATCCAATTGTGATTATATGTTGATAATTCTTCAGCTTCTATTTTAAGGGCACTGTAGATCAATTGCATAATTAAATATGTCATTCGCATGGCCTTTTGGTGAGAAAGTCAGTGTTAATCAATACCTTTGGTTTAAGATTATTTCGCCAATTGTTCCTAAAGAAAGTTTCTAGTCAACATTGCCCTGATCCAGTGGGTCTAGTAGATTTTATTTAAAACAGCTGGGGCGTCCCAGTTATGCACAACACGTTGCAATAGCTGCGATAACCGGACGGTAGACAAGAAATTATCTGAATATATTCCGGATTTCTAACTTGCATTCCGGTATTCACGGTTAAAAATATGTGAACAGTAAACACCCTTACAAAATGCGTTCACGCAATCGTCCAATTGCCTCGTCTGCAGCTTGTTTTAAATTATTGACACTTTGTAAAACTTCAAATTCGTGTTGCACGGCACCCCATAGATCGGTGATGTCAATGTTGATTTTTCTAATGATCCTCGCTTGGTCCAGCGTATTGCGGGTTACAAACTCATCAGGTGTTCTATCTGCAAAATGTATAGCTCAGTCAAGCTTTGATTTTTGTGATGTTGTAGAATGTACACATGGTAGCTTTTAAATGTAACAATGAAAATAGCTTTGGAAACTGAACTATCGGTGCAAGCTATACGAAGTGGGTGTTTGGTGAACTTGTTTGTGGTATCACAATCGTTGTACTTCAATCATCACTGGTGGTCTGTGATCGATTCATTATAGCATTTCATCTTTTCATCTTTTATTCCAGTAAATGGGAAAATTGTCAGATTACTTTACTTATACTCACGGAAGCGTTATTTCACGGGTTGCTGACATTTATACCAGAGTTATTGCAGTGCGTTGTTTATAAGGCGTTTTCATAATTTCACAACTTATTTATCGCCCGGGTTCTGTCGATGTCCCCCAGGCTTGGGAAAAGCAACATTTTGTTTTGTGTTTCGAAGCGCTAACCGACTTGACACATGAAGCATATTCTGTACAAATGCTGTAGGCTACGTCCCAAGCAAACCCATTTACCACAAAGCCTAGATGAAGAAATATAAAATCATGAGCAATTTACGATCGGGTGATTGGGTTATTTACTTCCAATCACACAAATTAAGTATTACTTGTTACTCTGTCAACGTTAAAATAAGCTATCACACATTAGTTCCTACCGATTTTACGCTGTGGCTGTTTCTGTGTAGATCCAACTTTCGCCAAAGCAAAACTGTAACATAACAAACTTAAAGATAGGTTGTGCCTATACAAATATATATTACTAATCATAAATCCAGTCAAAACAATAACATTAAAATCATCTAAAGTAAAGGACAAGAATTACTTAAAAATTACAATTAGGTTTAAAAGTGACTATACAAGTCGTAAAACTTACCTGCAGATAATTAATATCGTCCAAATTGGCGATATGCGACTGACTGACGTGCAGATTGTCATATTTACCCCTTATTCCAATAAGCTTTCCGCGAATAAAACGACTGATAACGAAAACTTAAGATAGCAGTTTATATGGGCAGTAACAGCTGTTGCTCAAATTCTGACAACGAAAATTTGTTTTAATACGTCCGGTAGGAATGTCACTAACACATTCTAAAAAAACTCCTGTTTGCTCAACTTAAGCACCAACCCACCATTTAAAGTTGGTATTTGCTTAGGCATGTATAATAATTTAGATACATGATCTAATACAAACTTGGGTAAAGTAATGTAACAAGAGGCATTGTGTTATAGGAAGTGCCTTCGGCCTTCAGTCGAAAGGTAGTGTGATTAAAATTGACTGTTTAGCTATATCCTCGGACAAGGTGCTATTGATGGACTATTGGTTGCCAAGGGCTCATTTTAGCATACAAGCTACCAGTCATATGATCCAATGTACTACACGGTTTCTTTTACTTTTTTTTAATGACAGGGTCGGAGTTAAAGAAGTCAACTTTCTGGTAGAAAAGCTCAGAGAAATAGCAAAAGGGAAGGGAAATCTAATAGGTTTTACTTGCACATACAGAGAAAATGTTATTTAATTCGAGGATGCTTCAAAAAAAAACAAGTTTGCGATTGTATGAAAGGGAAAAATTAAACATAGCCGCTAGATGGCAATCGGTACCCTCAAAGTAATGAAATCAAACTTGTTTAAAAGGAACAACGATTTTAATTACAACAACACAGCAAAACAAACTATGGACTTAACTCCCGTATAAGAATTGTTTCTCTTTCAAAGTAAGATCTTTTCAAATGATAGGATATTTATGTTTATCCCCGTGAATGGGAAAATCAAGAGGGTTAACACACGAGCAATGGTCAGATCACCTCGTGCCCACCGTCGGGTTACCGGAGCTATTGCAAAGTGTTGATATGGTAGACACTTTCCTTTAATTTGGTAAAACCCATTAATTCGCTTGATTCAGGCAATATCCGTAAAGTGCTCAAGGACACAACCGACTAGCTAGGACCGGTTTCGAAACTGCAACCCTCGATGGAAAGAGACGCACTTAACCGCTAGACTTATTCCATTCTTTTGAAATAATTTTTAAAAAAAGTGTAAGAAAAAATAAACGCCAACAGAAAAGATTACCTTTGAGACCAATTCACCACCTTCGAGGTGACAATAGTAAGATTGTACAACTTGGATCTTAAGCGAAAAGAAGCGACCGAGGCTGCCCCATATAATGTCACCGACTTTGTTTTCCTAATATTTTATTCACTTAATCTTAACAGACCTGCCTTATATGTGATGGTCAATGTTAGAAAGAACAAGAGAGCCATCCTTAATATAAATTTGCTTTTTTTATCCGCCTTACACAACATGTGCTATAGTAAAAAAAGGTTCCTTTAAATTGAATATATACACTATAGTATGAAACATGTTAATTTTTTTATTATTTAAGTATCTACATATGGGCTTTATAAGGATGTTAGGCCCTTTAGCAAATTATAGAGGAAAACAACATTTGGATTATATTTGTTATATTGATCTTACCCGATTTCATAAATCCTGTTCCGCCGAAACAAAGATGTCTGGATGTGGTATAACTTTATATGACGGGTAGTATCCGTACACCAACGTTGCTTGGTTTTCTCCGAAATAAGTGCCATTGAAATTTTTAGTTGTTAATGCAATTAGATCTCCGGGATTCATGTGAAATTCACCACTCTCCGATGGGTCTCCGTGGCTGTAAACCGCCTGCTGAAATAGATTTTTTTCGTATAGATCACCATAGGAATGGTCTGAGGAAAATGCGTCTTCTGCCCCATCCAGTCTATTTGTCTGCATCATTTCGTACACCATAGTCGCAACCTATGGCAAAACAAATCAGTTTAAGACGAGAAACAACTAATTACATTTGACTTTAACCATCTAGTACACTAAGATCCGAGTAAAAGAGGCACGTAAGCGCACCAAATGATCCATTCCACCCTGGATGAAAGCGTTCCCACAAAGTAATTGCACTTTGAAAGCATTGCCGTATCTATAAGAATGTCTTCTAGGCTGTTCAAGGTGTTCCTGGTGTCATCAATACTCGCGGCGTAGGTAGCTCCTACGTTCCCCAAAAATTGATAACGCTTGTACCTAACAATAATTATACTGTTTAATCATTTATCATGTATTTACACTCACGCAGAGTTAACAAATTGTATTGTATTATTAGCATCACAATATTTCTTTACTCACCGGTTAATCTGGAACCAAACATCCGGGTCATCTGTGACCAGATATACCCTCCTTCGGACGCATTGCATTCTTCCATTCCTGACATTCTTTAAGTCAAATCTGTCGTACCAATATTCGACATGTTTCATATACTTTTTGAATACGTGAAATTCGGTATATTCGTCTTTAAATCGCAACTTGTCGCTCCTTCTTACATGGATTCTGTGAAGAACAAATATATATAAACATGGGCAACATTATACAAGGCAAGCTTGGTAAAGGGACTTAATGGATTGTTGCGATCCAGTGATTGAATTCGAAGTTATAAAATAAAAACCAGTAAAAACACTATTTAACCGATACGCTATATTAAAATCACTACATCATTCATTTATACTTGGGAATAATATTATAAATGACCCTTCTCGTCGTAAAATTTATGGGATAACTATGGTTCTGAGATTTCGCGTTTAATATTATTTGTGTCGTTTTAACATTGATTTTTATTGTGTATAAAGGTGATTTGTTTTATTGTGTATAAAAACGTATTTCACAAGTTAAGATAGCTTATACTGTGTAAATTATTTTTAAAGTCACACACTTCGCTAATAACCTAAAGTAAAAGTAGAATACAAGTTTGTTTTTATAACTAGAAGTTCTGTTGTGCTACGATTAGTATAATAGACGCCGCGAAAAGATGTAACGAGATATGTGACGTTTGTTTACACAGTGATGTCTTGAGCACGTTTTTAATTTGTGTAATATTTTTGTGTAGTTTTTTGTTAAGTAATGAAAATATTAAAAAAAACCTTTGTAGCAAAAAGTAAACAGAAAAATGTGGCAAAATAAAACATTTTACACATGTGGACCTAAACAGTAACAAACTACCGGTTATTGTGAACAAAGCAATTAATATAAACATGACCGCACCAACCCACCCACTCACCCAACGATTGATAAGTTGAAATTAATCTTCCTTTCGATGTAGTTCATTTTCTTTGCTAACCAATCTTGCGGTCGAAAGAGTAAGCGACGAAGCTGACCGTTCCACCAAGCTCTGGGGTTCCCATGAAAGCTGCTAATATCCGCCCATTGCTCTTTCGACGCAGAGTAGCCGGTGTAAGCAAATTCACGCTTTATCAAGTTCATATCGATGACTACCAACTTGTGATTTGACATATTAAAGGAGTTGACCCCAAAACCTAACAAATTTGTTGTTTCAGTGTTTAGTTTAAAAAAAATAAAAAAATGTATGTCAAATTAGAAAAGTGGTCTATATATTAAAATATAGTTTAAAATTAGATTACCAAGAGATTCGCAAGTGTTTGGTCGACAACCGTATGAAACATATTTCCTTGTTATGTTTTCTTTACTGCACGCACTGATTGGTTCAAAGGCAAAATCTAACATATTTCCTCCTGCGTACGTATTCATCTCGCCCTCCTCTTTCTCCTCTATCGCTATAAACACTTTGTCATATTTCAAGGCGATGTCAAACTTTTGGGTCAAGTCTGACGATAGACATCCAAATCCGCATCCCTCTATTCGAACGGCCAACTTCGATGCATTTCGACACGAGGTTGGATTCTGTGGAAATATACAGATTAGGACCGCTATATTAAAACTGTTTATTTAAATAATAGTCGTTTTTGTTCGCTATATAGTATCTAACATTGGTGCTTTTCCCATTTAAACCGTAATGGAGGGGGGGCAGTAAAAAAACAGAAAACCTCAGTCGATATAGCTTGTAAAGTTGTAAACGATATGGAAATTATGTTTTTTGTAGGTCACAAATTTAACTTACCTGAGTCCGCTTTATTTTCTGTTCAATAGATTTAATAATTTTTTCAGATTTTTTTCTCATCCAATTGTGATTATATGTTGATAATTCTTCAGCTTCTATTTTAAGGGCACTGTAGATCAATTGCATAATTAAATATGTCATTCGCATGGCCTTTTGGTGAGAGAGTCAGTGTTAATCAATAACATTGGTTTAAGATTATTTCGCCAATTGTTCCTAAAGAAAGTTTCTAGTCAACATTGCCCGGATCCAGTGGGTTCAGTAGTTTTTATTTAAAACAGCTGGGACGTCTCAATTATGCACAACACATTGCACTAGCTGCGATAACCGGGAGGTAGACAAGAAATTATCTGAATATATTCCGGATTTCTAACTTGTATTCCGGTATTCACGGTTAAAAATATGTGAACAGTAAACACCCTTACAAAATGCGTTCACGCAATCGTCCAATTGCCTCGTCTGCGGCTTGTTTTAAATTATTGACACTTTGTAAAACTTCAAATTCGTGTTGCACGGCACCCCATAGATCGGTGATGTCATTGTTGATTTTTCTAATGATCTTCGCTTGGTCCAGCGTATTGCGGGTTACAAACTCATCAGGTGTTCTATCTGCAAAATATATAGCTCAGTCAAGCTTTGATTTTTTTGTTATGTTAGAGAATGTACACATGGTAGCTTTAAAATGTAGCAATTAAAATAGCTTTGGAAACTGAACTATTGGTACAAGCTATACGAAGTGGGTCTTTGGTGAAGTTGTTCGTGGTATCACAATCGTTGTACTTCAATCATCACTGGTGGTCTGTGATCAATTCATTATAGCATTTCATCTTTTATCCCAGTGAATGGGAAAATTGTCAGATTACTTCACTTATACTCACGGAAGCGTTATTTCACGGGTTGCTGATATTTATACCAGAGTTATTGCAGTGCGTTGTTTATATGGCGTTTTCAGAATTTCACAACTTATTTATCGCCCGGGTTCTGTCGATGTCCCCCAGGCTTGGGAAAAGCAACATTTTGTTTTGTGGTTCGAAGCGCTAACCGACTTGACACATAAAGCATATTTTGCATATACAAATGCTGTACGTCCCAAGCAAACCCATTTACCACAAAGCCTAGATGAAGAAATATAAAATCATGAGCAATTTACGATCGGGTAATTAAGTTATTTACTTCCAATCACACATATTAAGTATTACTTGTAACTCTGTCAACGTTAAAATAAGCTATCACACATCATTTCCTACCGATTTTACGCTGCAGTGGTTGTTTCTGTGTAGACCCAACTTTCGCCAAAGCAAAACTGTAACATAACAAACTTAAAGATAGGTTGTGCCTATATAAATATATATTACTAATCATAAATCTAGTCAAAACAATAACATTAAATCATCTAAAGCAGGGGTGCTCATTAAGTCGATCGCGATCTACCGGTTGATACCGAAGGTGGTACTGGTCGATCGCGGCGTGACATTAAAAAATTATCATTCTAGCTTCAATGCCGTCACTTGATTGATATACAGGGCAGCCATTCAGATGACAACTGAATGTTGTCGTTCGGGTGACCAATCAAATCAAACAACGGCTCTAAGTACAGAAAAACTTGCCGAAAGCGTCGCTCTTTCGCCTTTGCATTTTTGTAGTGGGTAGATCATTTTGACTCGGTCATTTTAAAAGTAGCTCGCATGCTGAAAAAGTGTGAGCACCCCTGATCTAAAGTAAAGGACAAGAATTACTTAAAAATTACAATTAGGCTTAAAAGTAACAATACAAGTCGTAAAACTTACCTGCAGATAACTAATATCGTCCAAATTAGCGATATGCGACTGACTGTCGTGCAGATTGTCATATTTACTTCCAATAAGCTTTCCGCGAATAAAACGACTGATAACGAAAACTTAAGATAGCAGTTTATATGGGCAGTAACAGCTGTTGCTCAAAGTCTGACAACGAAAATTGGTTTTAATACGTCCGGTAGGGCTGGCACTAACACAGTCTAAATAAAATTCCTGTTTGCTCAACTAAAGCACCAACCCATCATGTGAAGTTGGTATTTGCTTGGGCATGCATGATAATTTATACACATGATCTCATACACACTTGGGTCAAGTAATGTAACGAGAGGCATTGTGTAATAGGAAGTGTGTGTAATTGATGAAATTCGGCCGGATGTCGGCCTTCAGTCGAAAGGTAGTGTGATTGAAATTAACTGTTTAGCTATATCCTCGGACAAGGTGCTATTGATGGACCATTGGTTGCCAAGGGCTTATTTATGCATACAAGCTACCAGTCATGTGATCCAAAGTACTACACGGCTTCTTTTACCTTTTTTAATGACAGGGTCAGAGTTAAACAAGTCAACTTTCTCGTAGAAAAGCTCAGAGGAATAGCAAAAGGGAAGCGAAATCTAATAGGTTTTACTTGCACAAACAAAAGAAAATGTTATTTAATTCGCGAATGCCTTAAAAAAAACAAATTTGCGATTGTATGAAAGGGCAAAAATAAACATAGCCGCTAGATGGGAATCGGTATCCTTAAAGTGATGAAATCACAACGATTTTAATTACAGCAACACAGCAAAACAAACCTGGACTTAACTCTTGTATAAGAATTGTTTCTCTTTCAAACGAAGATCTTTTCAAAGGATAGGATATTTATCACCGTGAATGGGAAAACCAATGGGGTTAACACTCGAGCCATCGCCAGATCACCTCGCGCCCACCGTCGGGTTACCGGAGCTATTTCAGTGTTTTGTATATATATGATAGACACGTTTGTTTAATTTTGTAGAACCCATTTATCCGCTGGTTTCAGGCAATGTCCGTAAAGTGCCTTTCCCAAGGACACAACCGACTAGCTATGGACCAATTTCGCACCTGCAACCTTACGATGGAATGGCGACGCACTTAACCCACCAGACTAACCGGCCGGACCAGTAGTCTTATTTCATTCTTTTTAAATAACTTCAAAAAGGAGTGTAAAAAAACGCCAACAGAAAAGATTACCTTCGAGACCAATTCACCACCATCGAGGTGACAATGGTAAGATTGTACAACTTGGATCTTAAGCAAAAAGAAGCGACCGAAGCTGCCTCATATAATGGCACCGACTCTGTTTTCCTAATATTTTATTCACTTAATTTTAACAGACATGCCTTATTTGTGATAGTCATTGTTAGAAAGAACAAGAGAGCTATACTTAATATAAATTTGCTTTTTTAACATGTGCTATAGTAAAAAAAAGGTTCCGTTAAACTGAATATATATACCGTAGAACTCCGCTTACCTGACCACCTATGGGACCGTGATCAAGTGGTCGCGTTATTAAAACAGAATGCAGTGCATTACCATAGCAAATTATTTGGGACCGCACTAAAGTTGTCGTGATAATGAGGTGGTCGTGTTATCGAGGTGGTCTCCAAGCGGGGTTCCCTTGTATTAGTATGAAACATGTTAAAATTTTTTATTCTTTATGTATCTACATATGGGCTATATATAGATGTTAGGCATTTTTCCAAATTATAGAGAAAAACAACATTTGGGTTTATATTTGTTATATTGATTTTCACACTCGATTTCTGAAGTGGTCTTGAACTTGCCTTCATCAAACCATAGCAGTTAGAACTTAGATTCAAATAATATAAAAACACAATTTCTAAATGGCAAAGTTTTAAAAGTACGGTATTAGAAGACAAATTCTTGGGCATGGTGATCCCAATTATTCTTCGTCTTCCTCTTCAGCAACAAACTGCTCAGTGTTATCCTGTTCTGCCGTAACAAAGATGTCTGGATGTGGTTTAACTTTATATGACGGGTAGTATCCGTACACCAACGCTTGCTTGGTTTTCTCCAAAATAAGTGCCATTGAAATTTTTAGTTGTTAATGCAATTAGATCTCCGGGATTCATGTGAAATTCACCACTGTCCGATGGGTCTCCGTGGCTGTAAACCGCCTGCTGAAATAGGTTTTTTTCGTATGGATCACCATAGGAATGGTCCAGGGAAAATGCGTCTTCTGCGCCGTCTAGTCTATTTGTCTGCATCAGTTCGTACACCATAGTCGCAACCTAAGGCAAAACAAATCAGTTTAAGGCGACAAACAACTAATTACATTTGACTTTAACCATCTAGTACACTAGAACCCTAGTAAAAGGGGCACGTAAGCGCACCAAATAATCCATCCTACCCTAGATGAAAGCGTTCCCACAAAGTAATTGCACTTTGAAAGCATTGCCGTATCTATAAGAATGTCTTTAAGGCTGTACAAGGTGTTCCTGGTGTCATCAATACTCGCGGCGTAGGTAGCTCCTAGGTTCCCCAAAAATTCATAACGCTTGTACCTAACAATAATTTTACTGTTTAATTATTTATAACATATTTAAACTTACGCAGAGTTAACAAATTGTATTGTAATATTAGCATCACAATATTTCTTTACTCACCGGTTAATCTGGAACCAAACATCCGGGTCATCTGTGACCAGATATACCCTCCTTCGGACGCATTGCATTCGTCCATTCCTGACATTCTTCAAGTCAAATCTGTCGTACCAATCTTCGACATGTTTCATATACTTTTCAAAGACGTGAAATTCGGTATATTCGTCTTTAGATCGCAACTTATCGCTCCTTCTAATATGGATTCTGTGAAGAACAAATATATATAAACATGGCCAACATTATACGAGGCAAGCTTGGTAAAGGGACTTAATGGATTGTTGCGATCCCGTGATTGAATTTGAAGTGATAAAATAAAAACCAGTAAAAACACTATTTAGCCGATACGCTACATTAAAATCACTACATCATTCGTTTACTTGGGAATAATATACTTGGGAATAATATTATAAATGACCCTTCTCGTCGTAAAGTTTATGGGGTGACTGGTTCTGAGATTTCGCGTTTAATATGATTTGTGTCATGCGTTTAAACATTGATTTTTATTGTGTATAAAGGTGATTTGTTTTATTGTGTACAAAAACGTATTTCATAAGTTAAGATAGCTTATACTGTATAAATTATTTTAAAAGTTACAAACTCCGCTAATAACTTAAAGTAGTAGAATAGGCTACAAGTTTGTTTTTGTAACTAAAAGTTCTGTTGTGCTACGAATGATATAGTAGGTGCCGCGAAAAGATGTAACAAGATATGTGACATTTGTTTACACAGTGATGTCTTGAGCACGTTTTTAATTTGTGTAATATTTTGGGCAAAATTTATTTCCCAATATATAAAAACTTGACACTGGCACAAGCGGTGACTTTTCAAATTCAATATTAAAACAATCAGAGAGTGTAGTTTTTTTTGTTTTCTGGTGAAAATATGTAAACAAAACCTTTGTAGCTAAAAGTAAACAGAAAAATATCGCAAAATAAAACATTTTACACATGTGGACCTAAACAGTAAACAACCTACCGGTTATTGGGACCAAAGCAATCAAGGTAAACATGACCGCACCAACCCACCCACTCACCCAACGATAGTTAATATGAAATTAATCTTCCTTTCGATGTAATTTATTTTCTTTGCTAACCAATCTTGCGGTCGAAAGAGTAAGCGACGAAGCTGACCGTTCCACCAAGCTCTAGGGTTCCCATGAAAGCTGCTAATATCCGCCCATTGCTCTTTCGACGCAGAGTAGCCGGTGTAAGCAAAATCACGCTTCATTAAGTTCATATAGATTTCTACCAACTTGTGATTTGACATGTTGAATGATTTGGAGCGCAAACCTAACAAGTTTGTTGTTTCAGTGTTTGGTTTTAAAATAAAAAAATCAATGGTTTGGCAATCTAGAAAAGTAGCCTTAATAACTAGTTTACAATTAGATTACCGAGAGATTCGCAAGTGTTTTGTCGACACCCGTATTCCACATATTTCCTTGTTATGTTTTCTTTACTGCACGCACTGATTGGGTCAAAGGCAAAATCTAAAATATTTTCTCCGTCGTACAAATACATCACATCCCCGTTTTTATCCGGTGTCGCTATAAACACTTTGTCATATTTCAAGGCGATGTCAAACTTTTGGGTCAAGTCTGACGATAGACATCCAAATCCGCATCCCTCTATTCGAACGGCCAACTTGGATGCATTTCGACACGAGGTTGGATTCTGTGGAAATATAAAGATTAGGACCGCATATTAAACTATTTAATAGAAGCGCAGGCCCGGTGCTAGGAACTGCGGGGCCCAATTAGAAATGTGATGGCGGGGCCCCTACTCTTCATAGCAAAATTTATGGTTGTTTATATATCATACATACCAGTACATACAAACTACAAAAATAGACTTTTTATACTTGCTATAAAACAAATTAAAGGTAATGTGGATGCTTATTTACGATACATTGTTTTACTTCCAAACATATATATTGTTTAGCAACCATATTCATTATGACGTAACAGGCAGACACAGAAATATAAATTTGACTTAGTTACGATGCATAACAAATTGATATTATGAGAAAGAATATTATTTCACTTTTTATTTTACGTTTCAGTAGTATTTTAAACCTCGTAGTACAGAAAGACCCCCGCTAGCGCGGGGCTCCTTCAAGGTGCGGGGCCCAATTTGATCTAATCGGTCAAATCGGCCTAAAACCGGCCCTGTGGAAGCGTATTAGTTTCTGTACCCTATATAGTATCTAACATTAATATTTATTTTATTTTAAAATCGTAAGGAGACAAGAAAAAACAGAAAACGACAGTCGATTTATTTTGTGAACAATATACACATTTTTTGAAAAAAAATAGGTCAAAAATTTAACTTACCTGGGTCCGCTTGATTTTCTGTTCAATGGATTTTATAATCTTTTCAGATTTTTTGTTCATCCAATTGTGGTTATATGTTGATAATTCTTCAGCTTCTATTTTAAGGGCACTGTAGATCAATTGCATAATTAAATATGTCATCAGCATAGCCTGTCGGTTAAAGTGTCAGTTTTTAAGTAAAAAATGGTTTGAATACAATTCGTCGATTTTCCTTTAAGAAAGCTTCTAAAGAAAATTGCCCGGATCAAGTAGGTTCAGAAGTTTTTAAAGTGAAACAGCTGTGGGGTCTCAATTATGCACAACACACTGCAGTAGCTGCGATAACCGAGAGCGGTGGAAAAGAGATTATCTGAGGATTTTCAAGTGTTCTGGCGGACCTCGCGCTTTCGTATTCAAGGGAATAAAACTATCTGAACAGCAAACACCCTCACAAAATGCGTTCACGCAATCGTCCAATTGCCTCGTCTGCGGCTTGTTTTAAATTAGTGACACTTTTTAAAACTTCAAGTTCGTATTGCACGGCACCCCAAAGATCGATGATGTCATTGTTGATTTTTCTAATGATCCTTGCTTGGTCCAACATATCTTGGGTTACAAACTCATCAGATTTTATATCTGCAACGTATATATACCTTAGTCGGGATCTTTTGCTGCAATGTTTTTATAGAGAATAAAAGCATGGTAGGTTTAAAACAGAGATTCCCAAACTTGTATTCCCTCGAGCTATTTTAAGCTTTTGTACAGTGTTACTACCGCCGAAGTTAATACTAACTTTGCATCAGGTAATGAGAAATAATATGTAGTTAATTGATAGTTTAACAAATGTCATTCCATGAAGATACAAAATAAAGTTTTAATGCAATGAATGTAGTTGTTTATTGTTTCTCCGCCAGCTGGTCAATACGAGGAATAGGTTCGATGACAGCGCAAAACGTAATTCATTGCAAATTACTCAACCTGAAAGTTTGAAAGATTGAAAACTGTCTCAAATGTATATATAAGTATGTTTAAGTTAGTTGCGTATCACCTGAAAAACTCCCACGTACTACCGGTGGTATAACTACTACAGTTTGGGAACCTCTGGTTTAAAAAGTGACAACTAAAATACCCGGTGGTCGGTGACCGACTCAATATAGCACATGTGACTGGGAAAACGCGTTATTATACGGATAATAGTTTACTTCACGTATATTGAAGGGAGCGGTACTATAACGGATTGCTGTCATTTACCTTGTACCCGCCACCAGGTTACCGGAGCTATTGCAGTGCGGTGCTTATGTTTTAAGAAGTTTTAAGTTTTCAATTTTTTTAAAACGCATATATCCACCGGGTTCAGATGTCCGCAAAGTCCCTTTCCCAATGATACAACCGACTGGCTGACGACCAGTTTCAAATCTACTAAACTTGAACTAAAAGAGGAAACACTAACCCAACAAGCTACTAGTGCCTCATTAACCGTTGATTCTCACACGGGATTAAATTTTTTCTCCGTTGTGTGGTTTAAGTACATTAGGAGCAATTTTGACAAAATTTGAAGTTAATGTATAACGCAATACGCGAAAATATATAACCTTGTGAGGAAAGATAAAACTTCTGTCTACCAGTTGGTTATTTTAGTTTGGTTGAGTTTATTTATTTTGTGCCCCAGTATTAAAAAACGGGAAATTAAGTTAATCTAATTTACTGTGTAATGAAGAATTATTAATTGCGTTGTAAGAATCTGTGTTTTAATTTAACGTCAAAATGACATGAAAGTAGAAAAGATTTATACGCAGATCCTACATATTAGATATGGATGGATATAAATTTCTAAAGATTAATCCACTTAATTCTGGCGGAGTCTACTTAATGCATTTCACAAGCACATCGGAATAGGCTTGGGCAAATCCACATTTGTTCTGCGGTTCGAAGCGCTATACGTAGCACCTAACCGGAATGACACACGACGCACATGTGGTACAAATGCTGTGTGTCGCAAGCTAACCCATTCACCACCCAGCTTGGATGAAAAAATATAAAATCCCTAGCAATTTACGATCGGGTGATTGAGTTATTTACTTCCAAACACACAAATTAAGTATGACTTGTTAGTCTGTCAACGTTAAAATAAGCTATCACACATTAGTTCCTACCGATTTTACGCTGTGGCTGTTTCCGTGTAGACCCAACTTTCGCCAAAGCAAAACTGTAACATAACAAACTTAAAAATTGGTTATGCCTATATATAAATATATTACTAATCATAAATCTAGTAAAAACAATAACATTAAAATAATCTAAAGTAATGGACAAGAATTACCTAAAAATTACAATTGGGTTTAAAAGTAACAATACAAGTCGTAAAACTTACCTGCATATAATTAATATCGACCAAATTAGCGATATGCGACTGACTGTCGTGCAGATTGTCATATTTACTCCTTATTCCAATAAGCTTTCCGCGAATAAAACGACTGATAACGAAAACTTAAGATAGCAGTTTATATGGGCAGAAACAGCTGTTGCTCAAAGTCTGGCAACGAAAATTAGTTTGAATACGTCTGGTAGGGACGGCACTAACACATTCTAAAAAAACTCCTATGTTTGCTCAACTTAAGCACCAACCCATCATGTGAAGTTGGTATTTGCTTAGGCATGCATGATAATTTATACACATGATCTCATACACACTTGGGTAAAGTAATGTAACGAGAGGCATTGTGTAATGGGAAGTGTGTGTAATTGATGAGATTCGGCCGGATGTCGGCCTTCAGTCGAAAGGTAGTGTGATTGAAATTGACTGTTTAGCTATATCCTCGGACAAGGTGCTGTTGATGGACTATTGATTGCCAAGGGCTCATTTATGGCATACAAGGTACCAGTCATGTGATCCAATG
Source organism: Ciona savignyi (assembly GCA_000149265.1). NCBI lineage: Eukaryota > Metazoa > Chordata > Ascidiacea > Phlebobranchia > Cionidae > Ciona > Ciona savignyi. The sequence goes on along the minus strand of CH003236.1, from coordinate 186,433 downwards.
TACTACACTGTCTTTTTTACTTTTATTCCAATGACAGGGTCGGAGGTAAAAAAGTCAACTTTCCGGTGGAAAAACTCAGAGAAATAGCCAAATGGAAGGGAAATCTAGTCGGTTGTTCCTGCACAGACAGATAAAATGTTATTTAATTGGTTGATGCCTTAAAACAACAACAGCAAAAAACAAATGTGCGCGATTGTATGAAAGGGAAAAAATAAACATAGGCGCTAGATAGGAATCGGTACCCTTAAAGTGATGAAATCAAACTGTTTTAAAAGAAACAACGATTTTCATTGCAGCAACACAGCAAAACAAACTTGAACTTAACTCTTGTATAAGAATTGTTTCTCCTTAAAAGAAGATTTAAATTTAAACTGATGTCAGCACAACGGTTTCCGAAACCAGGATTTGGCCACGTGTCAGTGCTCCATGGTTTGATTGCACGCTTGATGTGAAAGAAGATAGCTTCGCTGAACGCGTTCAATTCCAGCGCCCTGTAGACAAAACAGATTCTGATTCTGAGTTAAGATTAAAGCATCGCAGAAAAACAACGGAAATTAACGCGCATTCAGCAGCACTGCAGCAGTTCCCTTACCATGCAGAAACAAATTCAATAAAACATAAATAACATGGAGATATAGTGTCTTAACTGCAACCGAGAAGGCCCCATACAAAAGGAAAACTTTTAAAAATTTCATTGTTTTAACTGCGCAACAGAATACAAATCGCCAAACCCGGCCGGTTGGTCTAACGGTTAAGTGCGCCGCGCCGCCTTTCAATCGAAAGGTTGCAGGTGCGAAACTGGTCGCTAGCTAGTCGGTTGTGTTCTTGGGCAAGGCACCTTACGGACATTGCCTGAACCCAGCGGAATAATGGGTTCTACCATTGAAGGAACGTATCTACCAAATACAACACACTGTAATAGCTCCGTTAACCCGACGGTGGGCGCGAGGTGATCTGACGATTGCCCGTGTGTTAACCCCCTTGTTTTTCCCATTCACGGGGATAAACATGAATATCCTATCCTATCCTATCCAAACCATGCCTAAACGATGACGGCCGATTTTAAGTCGTCACGTCCACAACAAACTGTGCACTTTGCAGAGAATAAATACGCGATTTGGCAAATTCAAGAGAAAAATGTTTTTTTTTCTTTTTGACTGTGCAGTCAGTCCGATTGTACGAGACGAAAAGAATAAACGTGGACGTGGGCTGGGTCCCAATACCGATACTAAACGAAATGATTAAAAATGAATTCGTTAAAATGTTTGTAGAAGTAAAAAACGGTTAACACAGAAAGTATTGAAAAGCGTTACTTAATGAAATGCGAATTGTCATTAAGAAAAGATCTGTTGTGAAGAAACTCTCGATACCGAGCTATATGTAAACCATAGAAGGGTTCAATGTTTACTGCAGATATCACGAACAGCAAATCACCTGTAATTATTGCAAAGAAGCAGGCAACAAATAATCGGAATGCCCAACAAGGAATCTCGATTACCCGAAGATCCATAACATCGTGGCTGATAACAATCATGTTAATAAGGACACGCTGAAACAGAAGGCGTCGGGTTGCTCGAAAGAAGCTAAGAACAATGTAGACTCGAGCTTTAACACCAAGATACCACACAAGAACAGAAAAGAACCCAACACGACGGAAAACCAAGATAACGTACTCCTTGAAATCGAAACTCAAGTAGGCTACCGTGTCCCAAAGTGGACGAAACTGTTATTAAAGAATTGGACAACACAACTTCAAAGAAGTGAGACCGTCAAAGCCCTACAGATCCAATTAGCATAATTCAAAATCAATAAGTTTAGACGAATTAAAACTACCAGTAACATGCCCAAAATGCATACAACAAAGCTAAGTATTGAACAAAGGCAGAAGACTTTATTGCTCGACAGAATTCACAATTGCAAGATCCAAGATCTTGCTGTGACAACGCTGACTTGCTACTAGTTCCCTTCGAGGAAACTAAGACAGATTGCGCTAATTGAAAACAGCCAATGATTAAGAACCTTTTTAAACGCTATCAAAATAATAGTAAATAGATTCAATTATACTGCGGTTAAATGTACGTACATATATTATACATTAAAAACAGTTAAAAATAAGGATTTTTACTTTGTGAATTTAAATATGTTAACACTTTATTATGTAAGCTGCGTTCCAATTCAGCGATCAATAAAATAAGGTTTAAGTAAGGGTTGCATTTGGTAAATTTTAGTTGGGAATTATCATCAATAGTTCTTTACATCTTAGTTTGGAATCTATCCATTGGCTTACGTTTTCCGACTACTTAGTAAATTTAGCATAGAAACCCGCACGAAGTACAACTTACAACGTACAGCCAAATAAGAATCCACCCATCATCGATAAATTGATGTCTGGTTTGGAGTGTACAAGTAAAGCGCGTTTAGACTGTTTATCAATACGGTGTGCTATTTTCTTGTCACACCGCATGTTGAGGAATCGGTGTAAGTAGAAATCCCATGCATATTACGAATAGTGTTGTAGATACCGGGCAAACCTGCCCAACACCCGTCTTTACATAAAGGTGAGAGAGCTGCTGTGCTTCTTATTAATAAGCAAACATTTTGCATCTGAATAAAATGTCGTTGTCCAATTGATAAGGCCCTCTCCAAACAAAAATGTTCTGCATGTCATGTTGATAAATTCCCAATTTAGAAAATCGAGCGCTTTGTATATATCCAAAAATAGAAGTGTCCCTTGCTTGTTCTCTCGATTAACGTGGTCGATTAGATCAAAAGTTAGTTGAATATTTATCCCCGATATATCTTCTTTTACAAAACCAGCTTGTTCGCTCGTTATATTTTAAGGTTGTACTTTAATTTTTCTGCTATTAATAACTTTGGTTGTTATTTTAGAGTCGGCATTCATTAATGTTATGGGCGGATACTTTTCAGGGTACATGACGTTTTTATTCTGTTTTAGGGATTAATGTCACAACCCCCAGTTTATTTGCTCCGTAAAACATCCCATGCCATATGCATGGTTAAAATTACTTACCATCACTGCTTTTAACCTAGTCCAAAATACCTTGCTAAACTGTGTCCGTCCAAACCAGGGGTTTTGTTTTTTTGTCGTTTTTAATGCTCAAGCATTCTGTGATTATTAATTTTCCTTCGCAAAGAATTGATTTTGATTCACCTTTGAGTGTTGAAAATCGTTGGAGAAGTATTTCATTCTATCTGTTGTAACATGGGTGTTATTTTTGGCACAGTTTAAACTTTCAAAATAGTTTTTTAGTTGTTTTAATATTTCTTTCTGGTTAATTTAAATTTTTGTACAATTGGTTAGTCGGGTTAAGGCTTTTCTTCTCATTTTTTTATTTTTCCAGATTAGGGAATGACAAGTTGTGTTTTTCGCCATATCCCTTTCAGCGCACCATACTTCTTACACAAAAAAGTCAGCGCGCTGCTAATTTAAGTGCGCGCACTTAATTTAGCAGCGCGAACTCAATTTAGCAGCGCGCTGGTAACCTTTCCCCTCGCCAAAAGTGTCACAATTGGAGTGTCATAATCCAAGAGTGTCATAATTCATATCTTTACGCCACCGGGCGGTAATTAAGGTAGCGTATAGAGACTGTAGACTCGAATTATGACACTCTTGGCTGGGTGAAAGGTTACCAGCGCGCTTCTAAATTTGAGTGCGCGCACTTAAATTAGCAGCACGGTGATTTTATGGAATTGTGACACTGATGGCCAACGACGGTCGATGTTTTTGTCAGAAAGTTAAGTGTGCGTTGGTAATTTATGAACGCGTACTCAATTTGTGAACGCGTTGTCAATTTTGCCGCAAGATGGCGTAAATAGACGAATTATGACACTCGGGGCCAGGTGAAAGGTTACCAGTGCGCTGCTAAATTAGGTGCGCGCACTTAAATAAGCAGCGCGCTGATTTTACTGAATTATTACATCGATGGCCAACCATACAAGTGCATCTTTACTGTCTCTTTCAATTAGCTTGTCGAAATCATCTTGTAGTTACACTACATTTGCGCTTACCATTCTTTGTGGGGTTGGGTTTTAATCAAGGTTATAAGTTGCACTTCGATGTTATTATGGGTCCCATTTGGAAAAATGGGACACATATTGTTTTTGTCCGTTTTTTTTTTTTCTTTTTTTTTTTTTTTTTTTTTTCGTTTTTTTTTTCGTCAAACGCTTGACAGGCATGGCTTGTGGCAACGACATCTACCAGAAGGGTAATGGAATCGCAATAAAACTTTGTCGTGTGTTAGATCACATGGATGGTCTAGATGTGCACGGATCAAAATTTTGCGGAATATACTGAGGGGAATTCCCCTGGGAGGTGAAAAACCAAAACGGTATCTTTTTTAAAAAAAATAGCTTTCTTGGGCATAGCGCTTGAACGGCTAATCCAATTTTAATTAAATTTGGTAAACTGTAAGGGCATCAGCCACTGATATACCATTTACAAGAATTAAAGAAATTACCCAGGGAAATACCCTAAAAATAATATTTTGTTTTCAAATCATAATTGTGGCAGGCATTGGTTGTGGCACCGACATCTACCAGAAGGAGTAATGGAATTGCAATAAAACTTTGTCATTTGTTAGACAACATGGTCTAGATATGCAGAAACCAATATTATTGGTAATATACTCAGGGGAATTCCCCTGGTAGGTGAAAAACCAAAACGGTATTTTTTTTTTAAAAAGAGCGTTTTTGGGCAGAACGCTTGAACGGCTACTCCAATTTCATTTAAATTTAGTAAACTGTAAGTGCATTAGCCAATGATATAACACTTAAAAGAATTTAAAAAATTACATAGGGAAATACCGTAAAAATAAGATTTTGTTTTCAAATCATGATTGTGACAGGCATGGGTTGTGGCACCGACATCTACCAGAAGGAGTAATGGAATTACAATAAAACTTTGTTATTTGTTAGACAACATGGTCTAGATATGCAGAAATCAAAATTGTTGGTAATATAACCAGGGGAATTCCCCTGGAAGGTGAAAAACCAAAACGGTATTTTTTTTAAACTAGCTTTTTTGGGCAGAGCTCTTAAACGGCTACTCCAATTTCATTTCAATTTGGTAAACTGTAAGTGCATTAGCCAATGATATAACACTTAAAAGAATTAAAAAAATTACCTAGGGAAATACCCTAGAAAATAAGATTTTGTTTTCAAATCATGATTGTGACAGGCATGGGTTGTGGCACCGACATCTACCAGAAGGAGTAATGGAATTACAATGAAACTTTGTCATTTGTTAGAAAACATGGTCTAGATATGCAGAAACCAAAATTTTGGGTAATATACCCAGGGGATTTCCCCTGGGAGGTAAAAAACAAATCGGAATTTTTTTAAATTAAGTTTTTTGGGCATAGCGCTTATACGGCCAAAATGTTAGTTCCCTATCCGCCTTATTGAACAAAAAGAAAAAGGGAACATAGGGAAATACCCTAAAAATTATGATTTGTTTTAAACCATGATTGTAACAGGCATGCTATATCGCTTCGAATTCTCCAACAAGGAGTCGCCAAAGCGGATTAAAACTGATTGTTAGATTATCTAACAAACATCTAACTTAGATAACATAACTTAGATATGTTAAGCAGAAATTTATGTACTAAACCCAGGGGAATTCTCCGAAATAATGAAAAACTCAATCGGGCTGTTTCGGGAATTTACCTTCCCTTTACCAAAGCGCTTGACAAGAGGCTTAAATTTAAAACATTTGTGGTAAAATGTTTGTAAATCGAACACGCTTTTTCTTTTTTTAACTACACATGGAAAAGAAGTTTGGTTTAATAACTATGGGACCCATGCGTTTATGCTTGCAGAAACAAAACTATGACAGTCCGGTTAAAAAATTCAGGAATATTACATAACATGGATCTGACGTGCACATATCTGACAATAACATATATTGTGTAATGAACATTAATAACAAGATCGGGACCCATGCGTTTATGCTTGCAGAAACAAACTACTAACCCGGTGTATAAAATACAAATTGTGGTTAGGGACCCTGCTCGCATATATCATACAAAATGTGTTTTACAATATAATAGTGGTTTTAAAACACGTGGTTGACACTCTCTAGTTATGCTCTGCATTTTATTATTTTCTTCTCGCTTGCATACTTTACTGTGTGGTCCCTTAGGTGGCACTTTACCGCTTCCCAGATCTGCGGTGATACAGAACCGTTATTATCAAGTTTTAGAAACTCTGCTTTTACCATTTTCAACATACTGTATTTACAGTCTTCCAACAAGGAACTGTTTAATTTCCAGTATTCTTGACCCCTTTGTGCTACGTCCAAACTGAAGGTTATTTTATTTTTTTAGCAAGGTCTCATTTAAAAGAGCGAAGTCAAGTCTACTCGCACAGTAAGTGTTTGTTTGTGAATGCGTATATTGTGTTGACAATAAGTGCTTAACCCTAAACACGTTATGCAATCCGTCATCACGAATAAGGACGGTTCGGTTCCATAAGTTGTGCCGATGTTTTGCCACAGCTACATAGTACACCAATTTATAGTTACATGCCGTTTTTATATATTGACACGATTTCTTTAGGAATTACATTAGTTGTTGTTGCACAAAATATTAAATATATTTTCCATGCAATCAAAGATTCCTCCGGCTTTTGGGAATTTCGGTTAAAACTTGTTGGAGCAAGGCATTTAAAATGCTTGAAACTGTATTTGCCTTTCGCACTATTATTAAAATATGAATCTACAACTAAAATATTTAGTCAAAATAGTGTGGTTCTGTAATACCAGGGTCTGTAATACAATACAAATAAAGCACTTGTATGCCTCTGGTAATGTTGATGTTGTCTGTGAAAACTCCGTTTCATTATTATATTTTACTTTTAGTGTTGTGATAAATTACATGAAGTCATTTTATTAGATACATTTATATGTGTATGTCTTAAAGTATTTTAAAGAGATATATGTAATTTACTTTGTCGAAGGACTTTTTTAAAGTATATTGCGAGAATTGTAAAGTATTTAAGTATTTAACGGCTTCACCGCAAGCGTTTTCTAGGCAAGTGTTTATTGATATTCCAGGCATGGCACACTTCTGGTTCGGACTTATTTTTTTATTTATTATTATATTAAGTCGTTTTCTATAATATTGCTTGGTATTCATAATTTGTATATAGTAACAAAATAGGTATTTTTATTCACCCTGTCCTGGTACCGCTTTTGTTTCACTTGATTTAAAATTTTGGAATAGTTTTGTAAGATATCCCAACCCAATATTTATTCCTTTTGTTCACATGTTTTTAATTTCTATGCTAAATCATTAAAATTTGCGTCATAAACGTCTTACGTAACAATAGGCGATTGTGTTGCAATCTAGGCCGCATGGCAGTATAGTCTTCCTTTCTTTCTAAATTAGTTACTACATAAGTTGCACTGCTGAAAAATCCTCTGATACCGCATTTCCGGACCGATTAAAGCCCAAAGTTTGGTAAGTTTGTGCTATATATTGTGATTTACGTTGGACTGACTCGCAAAGTTAACTAATTTAGTCTTTTTATTTTTGTTTACCAAGAAAAACGGTATCGTATACTTATTTTTTCCACGCACCACCTATTATAACCAAAGGACTGCGTTTTTGTTTCCACGATACGCGTCATTTTCAAACCACGAACCTGGTGCTCCACCCGCGGATGTAACAAGTTTCATATTTTGAAGTCAGAACATAGGTGAATGTTAGAATATGATCCAACTTGAAGTATGATTTAATAAAACATCCGAAGTAATTGCATCGTAATTTATTAGTATTGATAATTTTATCCAGACATTTAGAACAACGAATTGAATGTTAAATTAAAATTGATAAAGTAAAGTTGCTAAAGATCAATGTGACTGGAATAACTTTAGTTGAAGAGATTCTTGAGGCTTTCTTCTGCAAAATAAACTATGTTTAGGATATGATATTCATTTTTTATAGCGGTCAAAATCTAGCGTTATAACTACGGCAATTTGCAAATTACCTAATAAAGCATAAAAAGTGAGTATTTTAATGAATGATTTTAGGGGGATATGAGCTTTCGCTTACTTACCGATTAGATCCATTTCTGGAGAGAACCTGTAAATGTAAATTCAAATGTAATTATCTTAAGAATAAAATACACCATAAGTGGTAAGTATAAGGTTAAAGGGAAGTAGATATTTTAAGTTATATCGAAATGTAGTCAAATTTTGCCGAAGTAATAATAAATGTAAATAATAAATAAGAATGTTCAAGTTATGCAAGCGAAATGACTGACCCATTTTCGTTCCACCAGTTTCTGTTGTGAGGAGCTGGGGTTGCCACCAAACTACCTCCATTTGTGGATACACCGGAGCCAGTATTCCCGAGGTTGAATGAAAAGCCAGAATTTCCACTTGCGCCGGTGTTAGCTTGACCGCCAGCAAGATGACCAAGATTAAAATTGAATCCACCAGCTGCACTAGCTGGTTTAGTAGTTGGTTGAGAACCAAGTCCTCCGAGATTCAAGCTGAATCCACCACCTGAAGTTGCTGGTTTCGTGGTTGGTTGGGAACCATGTCCTCCCAGGTTAAAGCTGAATCCACCACCTGAAGTTGCTGGTTTCGTGGTTGGTTGGGAACCATGTCCTCCCAGGTTAAAGCTGAATCCACCACCTGAAGTTGCTGGTTTCGTGGTTGGCTGGGAACCAAGTCCTCCCAGGTTAAAGTTGAATCCACCACCTGAAGTTGCTGGTTTCGTGGTTGGCTGGGAACCAAGTCCTCCGAGGTTAAAGCTGAATCCACCACCTGAAGTAGCTGGTTTAGTAGTTGGCTGGGCACCATGTCCTCCCAGGTTAATGTTGAATTCACCACCTGAAGTTGCTGGTTTCGTGGTTGGTTGGGAACCAAGTCCTCCGAGGTTAAAGCTGAATCCACCACCTGAAGTAGCTGGTTTCGTGGTTGGTTGGGCACCATGCCCTCCGAGGTTAATGTTGAATTCACCACCTGGAGTTGCTGGTTTCGTGGTTGGTTGGGAACCAAGTCCTCCGAGGTTAAAGCTGAATCCACCTCCTGGAGTTGCTGGTTTTGTGGTTGGTTGGGAACCATGCCCTCCGAGGTTAATGTTGAATCCACCACCTAGAGTAGCTGGTTTTGTGGGTTGGCTGGGAACCAAGTCCTCCGAGGTTAAAGTTGAATTCACCACCTGGAGTTGCTGGTTTAGTAGTTGGTTGGGCACCAAGTCCTCCGAGGTTAAAACTGAATCCACCACCTGGAGTAGCTGGTTTCGTGGGTTGGTTGGGCACCATGCCCTCCGAGGTTAATGTTGAATTCACCACCTGGAGTTGCTGGTTTCGTGGTTGGTTGGGAACCAAGTCCTCCGAGGTTAAAGCTGAATTCACCACCTGGAGTAGCTGGTTTCGTGGTTGGTTGGGCACCATGCCCTCCGAGGTTAATGTTGAATTCACCACCTGGAGTTGCTGGTTTCGTGGTTGGTTGGGAACCATGCCCTCCGAGGTTAATGTTGAATTCACCACCTGGAGTTGCTGGTTTCGTGGTTGGTTGGGCACCATGCCCTCCGAGGTTGATGTGGAATCCACCACCTGGAGTTGCTGGTTTAGTAGTTGGATGGGCGCCATGTCCTCCCAGATTGATGTTGAATCCACCCTGGACCACTTGGCTTAGCTGGTTCGGTTGGTTTTGGACCAGTAAGACCACCCAGATTGAAGTTGAATCCCGGACCGCTTGGCTTAGCTGGTTCGGTTGGTTTTGGACCAGTAAGGACCGCCTAGATTGATGTTGAATCCACCTGGACCACTTGGCTTAGCTGGTTCGGTTGGTTTTGGACCAGTAAGACCACCCAGATTGAAGTTAAATCCTGGACCGCTTGGCTTAGCTGGTTCGGTTGGTTTTGGACCAGTAAGACCACCTAGATTGATGTTGAATCCACCTGGACCACTTGGCTTAGCTGGTTCGGTTGGTTTTGGACCAGTAAGACCACCCAGATTGAAGTTGAATCCCGGACCGCTTGGCTTAGCTGGTTCGGTTGGTTTTGGACCAGTAAGACCGCCTAGATTGATGTTGAATCCACCTGGACCACTTGGCTTAGCTGGTTCGGTTGGTTTTGGACCAGTAAGACCACCCAGATTGAAGTTAAATCCTGGACCGCTTGGCTTAGCTGGTTCGGTTGGTTTTGGACCAGTAAGACCACCTAGATTGATGTTGAATCCACCTGGACCACTTGGCTTAGCTGGTTCGGTTGGTTTTGGACCAGTTAGACCACCCAGATTGATGGTGAGTCCTCCTGGACCACTTGGCTTAGTTGGTTCAGTTGGTTTTGGGCCAGTAAGACCACCCAGATTGAAGTTAAATCCTGGACCGCTTGGCTTAGCTGGTTCGGTTGGTTTTGGACCAGTAAGACCACCTAGATTGATGTTGAATCCACCTGGACCACTTGGCTTAGCTGGTTCGGTTGGTTTTGGACCAGTAAGACCACCCAGATTAAAGTTGAATCCACCTGGACCACTTGGCTTAGCTGGTTCGGTTGGTTTTGGACCAGTAAGGCCACCTAGATTGATGTTGAATCCACCTGGACCTCTTGGCTTAGCTGGTTCGGTTGGTTTTGGACCAGTGGGTCCGCCCAGATTGATGTTGAATCCACCTGGACCACTTGGCTTAGCTGGTTCGGTTGGTTTTGGACCAGTGGGTCCGCCCAGATTGATGTTGAATCCACCTGGACCACTTGGCTTAGCTGGTTCGGTTGGTTTTGGACCAGTAAGACCACCCAGATTGATGTTGAATCCACCTGGACCACTTGGCTTAGCTGGTTCGGTTGGTTTTGGACCAGTTAGACCACCCAGATTGATGTTGAATCCACCTGGACCACTTGGCTTAGCTGGTTCGGTTGGTTTTGGACCAGTTAGACCACCCAGATTGATGTTGAATCCACCTGGACCACTTGGCTTAGCTGGTTCGGTTGGTTTTGGACCAGTAAGACCACCCAGATTAATGTTGAATCCACCTGGACCACTTGGCTTAGCTGGTTCGGTTGGTTTTGGACCAGTAAGACCACCCAGATTGATGTTGAATCCACCTGGACCGCTTGGCTTAGCTGGTTCGGTTGGTTTTGGACCAGTTAGACCACCCAGATTGATGTTGAATCCACCTGGACCACTTGGCTTAGCTGGTTCGGTTGGTTTTGGTCCAGTAGGACCACCCAGATTGATGTTGAATCCTCCTGGACCGCTTGGCTTAGCTGGTTCGGTTGGTTTTGGACCAGTGGGTCCGCCTAGATTGATGTTGAATCCTCCTGGGCCGCTTGGCTTAGCTGGTTCGGTTGGTTTTGGACCAGTAAGACCACCCAGATTGATGTTGAATCCACCTGGACCACTTGGCTTGGCTGGTTCGGTTGGTTTTGGACCAGTGGGTCCGCCTAGATTGATGTTTAATTCACCTGGACCGCTTGGCTTAGCTGGTTCGGATGGTTTTGGACCAGTGGGTCCGCCTAGATTGATGTTTAATTCACCTGGACCACTTGGCTTAGCTGGTTCGGTTGGTTTTGGACCAGTGGTTCCTCCACCCAGATTGATGTTGAATTCACCTGGACCACTTGGCTTAGCTGGTTCAGTTGGTTGTGGAGAACTTCCTTCTTTATTACCGTTGAACCATTGTGGTTTGGTGGTTGGTTTTGTTGCAGATGTACCTTCTTTATTACCGTTCCACCATTGTGGTTTGGTGGTTGGTTTTTCTGCTGATGTTCCTTCTTTATTGCCATTAAACCATTGTGGTTTAGTGGTTGGTTTTGATGTAGAAGTTCCTTCTTTATTGCCATTAAACCATTGTGGTTTAGTGGTTGGTTTGGATGTAGAAGTTCCTTCTTTATTACCGTTAAACCATTGTGGTTTGGTGGTTGGTTTTGCTGCAGATGGACCTTCTTTATTACCGTTGAACCATTGTGGTTTAGTGGTTGGTTTTGCTGCAGATGTTCCTTCTTTATTGCCATTCCACCATTGTGGTTTAGTGGTTGGTTTTGCTGCAGATGTTCCTTCTTTATTGCCATTAAACCATTGTGGTTTAGTGGTTGGTTTTGATGTAGAAGTTCCTTCTTTATTGCCATTAAACCATTGTGGTTTAGTGGTTGGTTTGGATGTAGATGTTCCTTCTTTATTGCCATTAAACCATTGTGGTTTAGTGTTTGGTTTTGCTGGAGATGTTCCTTCTTTATTGCCATTAAACCATTGTGGTTTAGTGGTTGGTTTGGATGTAGATGTTCCTTCTTTATTGCCATTCCACCATTGTGGTTTAGTGGTTGGTTTTGCTGCAGATGTTCCTTCTTTATTGCCATTAAACCATTGTGGTTTAGTGGTTGGTTTTGATGTAGAAGTTCCTTCTTTATTGCCATTAAGACCATTGTGGTTTAGTGGTTGGTTTGGATGTAGAAGTTCCTTCTTTATTGCCATTAAACCATTGTGGTTTGGTGGTTGGTTTTGCTGGAGATGTTCCTTCTTTATTGCCATTCCACCATTGTGGTTTAGTGGTTGGTTTTGCTGCAGATGTTCCTTCTTTATTGCCATTAAACCATTGTGGTTTAGTGGTTGGTTTTGATGTAGAAGTTCCTTCTTTATTGCCATTAAACCATTGTGGTTTAGTGGTTGGTTTGGATGTAGATGTTCCTTCTTTATTGCCATTCCACCATTGTGGTTTAGTGGTTGGTTTTGCTGCAGATGTTCCTTCTTTATTGCCATTAAACCATTGTGGTTTAGTGGTTGGTTTTGCTGCAGATGTTCCTTCTTTATTGCCATTCCACCATTGTGGTTTAGTGGTTGGTTTTGCTGCAGATGTTCCTTCTTTATTGCCATTCCACCATTGTGGTTTAGTGGTTGGTTTTGCTGCAGATGTTCCTTCTTTATTGCCATTCCACCATTGTGGTTTAGTGGTTGGTTTTGCTGCAGATGCTCCTTCTTTATTGCCATTCCACCATTGTGGTTTAGTGGTTGGTTTTGCTGCAGATGTTCCTTCTTTATTGCCGTTCCACCATTGTGGTTTAGTGGTTGGTTTTGCTGCAGATGTTCCTTCTTTATTGCCATTCCACCATTGTGGTTTAGTGGTTGGTTTTGCTGCAGATGTTCCTTCTTTATTGCCATTAAACCATTGTGGTTTGGTGGTTGGTTTTACTGCAGATGCTCCTTCTTTATTGCCATTCCACCATTGTGGTTTAGTGGTTGGTTTTGCTGCAGATGTTCCTTCTTTATTGCCATCCCACCATTGTGGTTTAGTGGTTGGTTTTGCTGCAGATGTTCCTTCTTTATTGCCATTGAACCATTGTGGTTTGGTGGTTGGTTTTGATGCAGATGTTCCTTCTTTATTACCGTTGAACCATTGTGGTTTGGTGGTTGGTTTTGCTGCAGATGTTCCTTCTTTATTGCCATTGAACCATTGTGGTTTGGTGGTTGGTTTTGCTGGAGATGCTCCTTCTTTATTGCCATTCCACCATTGTGGTTTGGTGGTTGGTTTTGATGCAGATGTTCCTTCTTTATTGCCGTTGAACCATTGTGGTTTGGTGGTTGGTTTTGCTGCAGATGTTCCTTCTTTATTACCGTTGAACCATTGTGGTTTAGTGGTTGGTTTTGCTGGAGATGTTCCTTCTTTATTACCGTTCCACCATTGTGGTTTGGTGGTTGGTTTTGCTGGAGATGTTCCTTCTTTATTACCGTTGAACCATTGTGGTTTGGTGGTTGGTTTTGATGCAGATGTTCCTTCTTTATTGCCATTCCACCATTGTGGTTTAGTGGTTGGTTTTTCTGCAGATGTTCCTTCTTTATTACCGTTGAACAATTGTGGTTTGGTGGTTGGTTTTGCTGCAGATGTTCCTTCTTTATTACCGTTGAACCATTGTGGTTTACCCAAATCGATTGAACCGCCTAGACTGCCTGGTTTGCCTGCTCCTCCTAAAAGACCACCTAAGGAGCCTCCGAGATTGCCCAAATCGATTGAACCGCCGAGACTGCCAGGTTTGCCTGCTCCTCCTAAAAGACCACCTAAGGAGCCTCCGAGATTGCCCAAATCGATTGAACCGCCGAGACTTCCGGGTTTGCCTGCTTCTCCCAAAAGACCACCAAATGAGCCTCCGAGATTGCCCAAATCGATTGAACCGCCGAGACTGCCTGGTTTGCCTGCTCCTCCTAAAAGACCACCTAAGGAGCCTCCGAGATTACCCAAATCGATTGAACCGCCGAGACTGCCGGGTTTGCCTGCTCCTCCTAAAAGACCACCTAAGGAGCCTCCGAGATTGCCCAAATCAATTGAACCGCCGAGACTTCCGGGTTTGCCTGCTCCTCCCAAAAGACCACCAAATGAGCCTCCGAGATTGCCCAAATCGATTGAACCGCCGAGACTGCCTGGTTTGCCTGCTCCTCCTAAAAGACCACCTAAGGAGCCTCCGAGATTACCCAAATCGATTGAACCGCCGAGACTGCCGGGTTTGCCTGCTCCTCCTAAAATACCACCTAAGGAGCCTCCGAGATTGCCCAAATCGATTGAACCGCCGAGACTGCCAGGTTTGCCTGCTCCTCCCAAAAGACCACCTAAGGAGCCTCCGAGATTGCCCAAATCAATTGAACCACCGGGCACTTATTGCTTTTGCTGTGAAATAGGTATCTGGTTACCAGCTGCTAAACGTTAAAATTTACGCTTATAAAACACAATTTACTTACGTGTTTTTTCGATATTAGTAGCTGGAGTTGTCACGATAGATAACGCATCAGCGCTTACGAACAGGTAGAGATAGAGGACTGCTATACAAGCTGGTCGATCCATCTTGGAAGTTCTGTTAGAAACTGAAGAGACAGTCGAATGATTCGTCTTTTATACAGTTTTACGTATGCTCGTGTGAGTTTTTTTCTAAAAAGTGCTTCGTATATTTTCCGCGAAATTATAAACAATTCCCATAGTTTACTGCGATTTCCGGTATCACTCGTTTGCAGATGTTTATGCTACCATTCTTTTCCAGCCACCGCTTCTTTAGACAATCTAGATGTCCTATAACCAATTTACTCACTTTAATAAGGTTGAATAAATGTGATTTTTTATCCCTAATTGGGTTTTAATTGAAACAAAGAAGAACATTAAATGATTTTTTTTGCATACTGCAAATGGGTCCTTCGCGAACCATTCGCCCACCATTTTCGCCCAAAACGTTTACCGACATTTCGTTTACTTTTGTCAGTGTCATAATTAATAGCGTATAACAATACCTAGTTGGCGTAGCTAAGTATGTTTAGAGAAATAATATATAAAGCAGTTACATCTACCTGATGGCGGACGCAAAGTATTCTTACGGTTTCTCCCGTAAAAAACACGACCCCCTGTTTTCCCATACAGCGTAAATAAAACTTGTATGCATCAAATTATAAACAGTATACCTCTATACAATTTGGTCTCAATGTCGGAGCCAAACTGGTGAGTCCGTTAAAAAACAGAACATAACTATACAGAAAGAATATAGGTACTAGGTCCTCTTTAGGTTAATTAAAAATATTAGTAAAACAAATGAAACCAAAGAATCCGTTCAGTTCTTAGCAGATATCACTGGATCGTGCGTTTCCGATATCGAAGAAAATGTTTCTAGCTAACGCGATCAGATTCAGCTTTCGTGTAAACAGAAATAAATGGTTGCTTTGCCGAGAAGAAAAGCCCGATTTATTGATTGATATTTCCGCCGTTGTACGCATTGCTTCCCAGAGACTCAGTCCAGCGCCGCACGAGCATCGCTGTGTCATAGAAGTCTACGCAGGGACTTTGGTTCGGAGCACATTTATTCCAGCACAGCCATCATGTTTTATGCCTTAGGCACCAAACTTGCATTTAATTTTAGTTAAACTTTAATGTGATTATTGTGTGTAACCCTTTAAGTGGAAAACACAAAAAAGCTCGAAAACATTCCGCTTTAATCCCCTGATTCACTCGGTTTCAGTATCATACATCGTGACCCTTTGTCGATGGAGCAAATTGTGTGTGATGTTCCGACCCACACCCATTGAGAACTATCTAAGCTCAATTCTAACAAGATTGACGAAGTAGATTGAAAGTAAAATACGAAAATGCGACGAAATATTTTTTTTCTAATATTTTAAATGTCTGGTCGTAATAGCTTGGTCTCCGCGCGCAAACAACATGACAAAAGAAACAGTCAGCCCAATGAAACCAGTTATCCCTTAGCAAGATATAACCGACTTTGCTTGATTCAGTGAAGAAAGTACAAAGGAGCATGAGCAACTTACGATTTGTTTTTTTTAGCAACAATGGTCACAATATATAACGCAGACAGATTTTTACCATTCAGCCTCCCCAACACTCTAATAAAACATTTGGCATTTAATAAAATTTAATTTTGGTAAAATACTTTATAATAACATGTGGTTGTTTTATTCTGTTTATAATTCGCTAATCTTGTTTTGAAAACTGCTATAAAGATAAGAGCTAATTATTTTCGTTGCTTGATCGGCCCATTAGTAGATTTTCGAAGGAAAAGGAAAATGCTGATGTTTCTGTAAACACTGTGGGACTGTGTACAAATTTTGACATATATTTCCTGATCATTTCCAGAAAACGTTTTCCTTTGTTTAAAAATCTACTGATGTGCTAATCAAACGACGGAAATAATCAGCTTTTGTCTTTCAGTGTAGCAGTGCATTGTTGCACGTACAAAATAACTATCGTTATGTTGCTCGCATTTGAAAGTGTCTTATTTTCAGTTACGCATTTTTGAATTCACGAAACTTAGTTATGTTATGTTACTATTGGCACCAAAGAACTTTTAACGACCCTTTAAACTGTATTGCAATGGAGCAATTTATAATTTTTTGTTTTCCGAGCTAGGTTTTCGCTGGTTTCGTTTTATGCATGTAATAGAACAAACTGATCGGTCACAAACAACCTCTTTAGGTTGGATCAACATTTATGAAGTACTTTGCCCTTCGACAAGGCACTTAACATAAATTGCCTGTACCTACTAGATTTGTCCGACCGGTTATTCTGGTGGTTTAGTGCGACGCCTTTCAACCGAAAGGTTCGAAACTGGTCGCCAGCTAACCGGCTGTGTCCCTGGGCAAGGCACTTAATGGACATTGCCTGAACCCAGCGGATTAATAAGTTCTATCAAATTAAAGGAATGTCTTCATCATACACAGCACACTGCAATAGCTCCGGTAACCCGACGGTGGGCGCAAGGTGATCTGACGATTGCCCGTGTGTTAACCCCCTTGATTTCCCATTCCCGGGGATAAACATGAATACCATTCTATACTATTTACTGGTTTCTACCAAAATTTAAAAAAATATCAATTATACACTAGCTCCGGTAACCCAACAATGGGCGCGAAGTTATCTGATGGTTACCCGTGTGAAAAAACTCCCTCGCGTGATAGCGAGGTAATCTGAGGATTTCCCGAGCAACAACGGCACCTGTATTTCCCCATTAACGGAAATAAAGATGAATTTCCTATCACGTTTTATATCCTAATATTAGTTGACCGTTGTCTAACATTCTCATTATAAATAACCTATAGATTACCGCTTTTGCATTATAAATAAATTAACCTGGATCGCGAGAGCACTTGGTCTCGAGGTGGAGAAATCTGTTAAAAGTAACCAACCGTACATGCTCTGGTCCAAAATCGGAGCAGGAGAAATGCAAAAAGTAATTAACACAACTTTGGTTGTTTAAAGCCTTTGATTTCTGGTATATATTTTGCGCTGAATAATACAATGACGATAAATCAATATATTTACACAAGTTGTTTTTGACGAAGATAGTAGGGAATTTCTAACAATTCTTTAAAGACATTTTATTGCGAACAGAGATATTTATTATAAGTCCGTATATAAGAATAAATTCCATTAAACGACACGAACAACAGAACACAGCCGGACATGTTGCCACCCGCATCTTTATAACCAAATTTATATAGCTACTTTTTCATCAGGGAAAGGTTGATGCAATAAGCTGAGAACCATCTAAAATAAAAGAATCGTAATTAGAAAATTTCTTGGAATAAAATAAAAATTGTTTACTATTTGTTTCAAACAAAGAAAAGCTCATGAATTTATAAATAGTCTATATTTATATTTCACCATGATAGCACTGTATAGAGTTCATTTGTTTTATTTGACAATTATATTTGTTTTATGTTTTATTTTGTTCATTATTAATTAGGTTTTTATAAATCGTTTTATTTCCCCATATGTTCTAATTAACAACACACACATTTCGATAACATTGATATATATATACTATAATGACCAATATGCAGATTTACGTACCGTTATCAACACCGTTGTGGAGCCTGTAAAACAAAGTTTGAATAAAGAAAGTATAGTCACACAGAAATAGGCGAAAGGTATAATTATTAATATTTAAAAAAGGGCAAAAATGTATCTTTTTATGCTATTTGGCACATATGTTTTTTTTGAGAAAACCCTGTTAATTTAATATGATATTTTATTTACCCGTTTTATACTGTATACATCTGCAAATTTCTTTACAATTCTCGAGGCTGTGAGACGATGGCAAGTGTAAAAATGAAATACATGCGCCGGGATATACTATATAATCGGAATATATACCGGGCAATTGTTTAGTTGATGCATTATTTTGTGGGCGAGGGGTGGAATTAAACTATAATAAATAATATCCTTTAATTATGATGCATATAAAAGCGTTAAAAAGGCGGTATTTCAGCACCGCATTTAGACGACTAAAATAATAGGACAAGAAAACACCTACTTTGATTCATTCCATCTCGGCGGTGGCTTCTTAGTCGGCACAGGAGTGGTACTTGGGACAGCAGCGCGTGGTTTGTAAATGTTAATTGGTCCATTAGCAGTTGGCCCGGCAGGTGATACGAAACAGATGCAATCCGGCTCCATCCCCGTTGAAACACCCAAGAAAAAATTTGGAAGATGAACGGAACTTGATAAAGTTTTATCGATGCGCTTGATAGCGGTTGGTTTGAATTCAGTTAAAGTGACAGTTATATCTTTTATTAAGGCTCCGTTTGTAATTAAGCTTCGTAAACCACAAAGACAGGTCGGTTTAATATTAGGACTTGTGTGACTAATTTGATGAAATAGAACGCCGTAGTTTGAAGGCCCAGTGGTGGTAGATACTCCTGTACGACCTGATGTTGACAAGAAGACTGCTGGTTGCTTTGTTAATGCACCAGAATTAGAATGAACGGCATGTCTTCCTAGGTTAAAGTTGAATCCACCGCTTGGAGTTGCTGGTTTCGTGGTTGGTTGGGAACCATGTCCTCCCAGGTTAATTGTGCGTCCACTCACTGGAGTAGTTGGTTTCGTGGTTGGTTGGGCACCATGTCCTCCGAGGTTAATGTTGAATTCACCACCTGGAGTTGCTGGTTTCGTGGTTGGTTGGGAACCATGTCCTCCGAGGTTAATGTTGAATCCACCACCTGGAGTTGCTGGTTTCGTGGTTGGTTGGGAACCATGTCCTCCCAGGTTAATGTTGAATCCACCACCTGAAGTTGCTGGTTTCGTGGTTGGTTGGGCACCATGCCCTCCGAGGTTAATGTTGAATCCACCGCCTGGAGTTGCTGGTTTCGTGGTTGGCTGGGAACCATGCCCTCCGAGGTTAAAGCTGAATCCACCACCTGAAGTTGGGGGTTTCGTGGTTGGCTGGGAACCAAGTCCTCCGAGGTTAATGTTGAATCCACCACCTGAAGTTGCTGGTTTCGTGGTTGGTTGGGCACCAAGTCCTCCGAGGTTAATGTTGAATTCACCACCTGGAGTTGCTGGTTTCGTGGTTGGCTGGGAACCAAGTCCTCCGAGGTTAATTGTGCGTCCACCACCTGGAGTTGCTGGTTTCGTGGTTGGTTGGGAACCATGTCCTCCGAGGTTAATTGTGCGTCCACCCACTGGAGTAGCTGGTTTCGTGGTTGGTTGGGAACCATGTCCTCCCAGGTTAATTGGTGCGTCCACCCACTGGAGTTGCTGGTTTCGTGGTTGGTTGAGAACCATGTCCTCCGAGGTTAATTGTGCGTCCACCACCTGTAGTTGCTGGTTTCGTGGTTGGTTGGGCACCATGCCCTCCAAGGTTAAAGCTGAATCCACCACCTGAAGTTGCTGGTTTCGTGGTTGGTTGGGCACCATGCCCTCCGAGGTTAATGTTGAATTTACCACCTGGAGTTGCTGGTTTCGTGGTTGGTTGGGCACCATGCCCTCCGAGGTTAATGTTGAATTCACCACCTGGAGTAGCTAGTTTCGTGGTTGGTTGGGAACCATGCCCTCCCAGGTTAATTGTGCGTCCACCCACTGGAGTTGCTGGTTTCGTGGTTGGTTGGGAACCATGCCTTCCCAGGTTAATTGTGCGTCCAACTACTGGAGTTGCTGGTTTCGTGGTTGGTTGGGAACCATGCCCTCCCAGGTTAATGTTGAATTCACCACCTGAAGTTGCTGGTTTCGTGGTTGGTTGGGCACCAAGTCCTCCGAGGTTAATGTTGAATTCACCCACCTGGAGTTGCTGGTTTCGTGGTTGGCTGGGAACCAAGTCCTCCGAGGTTAATTGTGCGTCCACCCACCTGGAGTTGCTGGTTTCGTGGTTGGTTGGGAGCCATGTCCTCCGAGGTTAATTGTGCGTCCACCCACTGGAGTAGCTGGTTTCGTGGTTGGTTGGGAACCATGTCCTCCGAGGTTAATGTTGAATCCACCACCTGAAGTTGCTGGTTTCGTCGGTTGGCTGGGAACCAAGTCCTCCGAGGTTAATTGTGCGTCCACCACCTGGAGTTGCTGGTTTCGTGGTTGGTTGGGAGCCATGTCCTCCGAGGTTAATTGTGCGTCCACCCACTAGAGTTGCTGGTTTTGTGGTTGGTTTGGCACCATGCCCTCCCAGGTTAATGTTGAATCCACCACCTGGAGTTGCTGGTTTTGTGGTTGGCTGGGAACCAAGTCCTCCGAGGTTAATGTTGAATTCACCACCTGGAGTAGTTGGTTTCGTGGTTGGTTGGGCACCATGCCATCCCAAGTTAATTGTGCGTCCACCCACTGGAGTTGCTGGTTTCGTGGTTGGTTGGGAACCATGTCCTCCGAGGTTAATTGTGCGTCCACCCACTGGAATAGCTGGTTTCGTGGTTGGTTGGGAACCATGTCCTCCCAGGTTAATTGTGCGTCCACCCACTGGAGTTGCTGGTTTCGTGGTTGGTTGAGAACCATGTCCTCCGAGGTTAATTGTGCGTCCACCACCTGGAGTTGCTGGTTTCGTGGTTGGTTGGGCACCATGCCCTCCGAGGTTAAAGCTGAATCCACCACCTGAAGTTGCTGGTTTCGTGGTTGGTTGGGCACCATGCCCTCCGAGGTTAATGTTGAATTTACCACCTGGAGTTGCTGGTTTCGTGGTTGGTTGGGCACCATGCCCTCCGAGGTTAATGTTGAATTCACCACCTGGAGTAGCTAGTTTCGTGGTTGGTTGGGAACCATGCCCTCCCAGGTTAATTGTGCGTCCACCCACTGGAGTTGCTGGTTTCGTGGTTGGTTGGGAACCATGTCCTCCGAGGTTAATTGTGCGTCCACCCACTGGAATAGCTGGTTTCGTGGTTGGTTGGGAACCATGTCCTCCCAGGTTAATTGTGCGTCCACCCACTGGAGTTGCTGGTTTCGTGGTTGGTTGAGAACCATGTCCTCCGAGGTTAATTGTGCGTCCACCACCTGAAGTTGCTGGTTTCGTGGTTGGTTGGGCACCATGCCCTCCGAGGTTAAAGCTGAATCCACCACCTGAAGTTGCTGGTTTCGTGGTTGGTTGGGCACCATGCCCTCCGAGGTTAATGTTGAATTTACCACCTGGAGTTGCTGGTTTCGTGGTTGGTTGGGCACCATGCCCTCCGAGGTTAATGTTGAATTCACCACCTGGAGTAGCTAGTTTCGTGGTTGGTTGGGAACCATGCCCTCCCAGGTTAATTGTGCGTCCACCCACTGGAGTTGCTGGTTTCGTGGTTGGTTGGGAACCATGCCTTCCCAGGTTAATTGTGCGTCCAACTACTGGAGTTGCTGGTTTCGTGGTTGGTTGGGAACCATGCCCTCCCAGGTTAAGTGTGCGTCCTCCACCTGGAGTTGCTGGTTTCGTGGTTGGTTGGGCACCAAGTCCTCCGAGGTTAATGTTGAATTCACCACCTGGAGTTGCTGGTTTCGTGGTTGGCTGGGAGCCATGTCCTCCGAGGTTAATTGTGCGTCCACCCACTGAGAATAGCTGGTTTCGTGGTTGGTTGGAAAGCCATGCCATCGGAGGTTAATTGTGCGTCCACCCACTGGAGTTGCT
>CH003236.1:72841-164029 GCA_000149265.1 Ciona savignyi | reverse complement strand
GTTGTTGGGAACCATGTCCTCCCAGGTTAATTGTGCGTCCGCCACCTGGAGTTGCTGGTTTCGTGGTTGTTGGGAACCATGTCCTCCCAGGTTAATTGTGCGTCCACCCACTGGAGTTGCTGGTTTCGTGGTTGGTTGGGAACCATGCCCTTCCAGGTTAATTGTGCGTCCACCCACTGGAGTTGCTGGTTTAGTAGTTGGCTGGGAACCATGTCCTCCCAGGTTAATTGTGCGTCCACCCACTAGAGTTGCTGGTTTCGTGGTTGGTTGGGAACCATGCCCTCCGAGGTTAATGTTGAGTCCACCACCTGGAGTTGCTGGTTTTGTGGTTGGCTGGGAACCATGTCCTCCGAGGTTAATGTTGAATTCACCACCTTGAGTTGCTGGTTTCGTGGTTGGTTGGGCACCAAGTCCTCCGAGGTTAATGTTGAGTCCACCACCTGGAGTTGCTGGTTTCGTGGTTGGTTGGGAACCATGTCCTCCGAGGTTAATTGTGCGTCCACCCACTGGAGTTGCTGGTTTCGTGGTTGGTTGGGAACCATGCCCTCCGAGGTTAATTGTGCGTCCACCCGTTGGAGTAGCTGGTTTCGTGGTTGGTTGGGAACCATGCCCTCCGAGGTTAATTGTGCGTCCACCCACTGGAGTAGCTGGTTTCGTGGTTGGTTGGGAACCATGTCCTCCGAGGTTAATTGTGCGTCCACCCACTGGAGTAGCTGGTTTCGTGGTTGGTTGGGAACCATGTCCTCCGAGGTTAATTGTGCGTCCACCCACTGGAGTTGCTGGTTTCGTGGTTGGTTGGGCACCATGTCCTCCGAGGTTAATGTTGAATCCACCACCTGAAGTTGCTGGTTTCGTGGTTGGTTGGGAACCATGTCCTCCGAGGTTAATTGTGCGTCCACCCACTGGAGTTGCTGGTTTCGTGGTTGGTTGGGAACCATGTCCTCCGAGGTTAATTGTGCGTCCACCCCACTGGAGTAGCTGGTTTCGTGGTTGGTTGGGAACCATGTCCTCCGAGGTTAATTGTGCGTCCACCCACTGGAGTTGCTGGTTTCGTGGTTGGTTGGGCACCATGTCCTCCGAGGTTAATGTTGAATCCACCACCTGAAGTTGCTGGTTTCGTGGTTGGTTGGGAACCATGTTCTCCGAGGTTAATTGTGCGTCCACCCCACTGGAGTTGCTGGTTTCGTGGTTGGTTGAGAACCATGCCCTTCGAGGTTAATTGTGCGTCCACCCACTGGAGTTGCTGGTTTCGTGGTTGGTTGGGAACCATGCCCTTTGAGGTTAATTGTGCGTCCACCCACTGGAGTAGCTGGTTTCGTGGTTGGTTGGGCACCAAGTCCTCCGAGGTTAATTGTGCGTACCACCCACTGGAGTAGATGGTTTCGTGGTTGGTTGGGAACCATTCCCTCCGAGGTTAATTGTGCGTCCACCCACTGGAGTTGCTGGTTTCGTGGTTGGTTGGGAACCATGTCCTCCGAGGTTAATTGTGCGTCCACCCACTGGAGTTGCTGGTTTCGTGGTTGGTTGGGAACCATGCCATCCGAGGTTAAGAAGTTGAATCCACCCCCTGGAGTTGCTGGTTTCGTGGTTGGTTGGGCACCATGCCCTCCGAGGTTAATGTTGAATTCACCACCTGGAGTTGCTGGTTTCGTGGTTGGTTGGGCACCATGTCCTCCGAGGTTAATGTTGAATTCACCACCTGGAGTAGCTAGTTTCGTGGTTGGTTGGGAACCATGTCCTCCCAGGTTAATTGTGCGTCCACCCCCTGGAGTTGCTGGTTTCGTGGTTGGTTGGGAACCATGTCCTCCGAGGTTAATTGTGCGTCCACCCACTGGAATAGCTGGTTTCGTGGTTGGTTGGGAACCATGTCCTCCCAGGTTAATTGTGCGTCCACCCACTGGAGTTGCTGGTTTCGTGGTTGGTTGAGAACCATGTCCTCCGAGGTTAATTGTGCGTCCACCACCTGAAGTTGCTGGTTTCGTGGTTGGTTGGGCACCATGCCCTCCGAGGTTAAAGCTGAATCCACCACCTGAAGTTGCTGGTTTCGTGGTTGGTTGGGCACCATGCCCTCCGAGGTTAATGTTGAATTTACCACCTGGAGTTGCTGGTTTCGTGGTTGGTTGGGCACCATGCCCTCCGAGGTTAATGTTGAATTCACCACCTGGAGTAGCTAGTTTCGTGGTTGGTTGGGAACCATGCCCTCCCAGGTTAATTGTGCGTCCACCCACTGGAGTTGCTGGTTTCGTGGTTGGTTGGGAACCATGTCCTCCGAGGTTAATTGTGCGTCCACCCACTGGAATAGCTGGTTTCGTGGTTGGTTGGGAACCATGTCCTCCCAGGTTAATTGTGCGTCCACCCACTGGAGTTGCTGGTTTCGTGGTTGGTTGAGAACCATGTCCTCCGAGGTTAATTGTGCGTCCACCACCTGAAGTTGCTGGTTTCGTGGTTGGTTGGGCACCATGCCCTCCGAGGTTAAAGCTGAATCCACCACCTGAAGTTGCTGGTTTCGTGGTTGGTTGGGCACCATGCCCTCCGAGGTTAATGTTGAATTTACCACCTGGAGTTGCTGGTTTCGTGGTTGGTTGGGCACCATGCCCTCCGAGGTTAATGTTGAATTCACCACCTGGAGTAGCTAGTTTCGTGGTTGGTTGGGAACCATGCCCTCCCAGGTTAATTGTGCGTCCACCCACTGGAGTTGCTGGTTTCGTGGTTGGTTGGGAACCATGCCTTCCCAGGTTAATTGTGCGTCCAACTACTGGAGTTGCTGGTTTCGTGGTTGGTTGGGAACCATGCCCTCCCAGGTTAAGTGTGCGTCCTCCACCTGGAGTTGCTGGTTTCGTGGTTGGTTGGGCACCAAGTCCTCCGAGGTTAATGTTGAATTCACCACCTGGAGTTGCTGGTTTCGTGGTTGGCTGGGAGCCATGTCCTCCGAGGTTAATTGTGCGTCCACCCACTGGAATAGCTGGTTTCGTGGTTGGTTGGAAACCATGCCATCCGAGGTTAATTGTGCGTCCACCCACTGGAGTTGCTGGTTTCGTGGTTGGTTCGGAACCATGTACTCCCAGGTTAATTGTGCGTCCGCCACCTGGAGTTGCTGGTTTCGTGGTTGGTTGGGAACCATGTCCTCCCAGGTTAATTGTGCGTCCACCCACTGGAGTTGCTGGTTTCGTGGTTGGTTGGGAACCATGCCCTTCCAGGTTAATTGTGCGTCCACCCACTGGAGTTGCTGGTTTAGTGGTTGGCTGGGAACCATGTCCTCCCAGGTTAATTGTGCGTCCACCCACTGGAGTTGCTGGTTTCGTGGTTGGTTGGGAACCATGCCCTCTGAGGTTAATTGTGCGTCCACCCACTGGAGTAGCTGGTTTCGTGGTTGGTTGGGCACCAAGTCCTCCGAGGTTAATTGTGCGTCCACCCACTGGAGTAGATGGTTTCGTGGTTGGTTGGGAACCATTCCCTCCGAGGTTAATTGTGCGTCCACCCACTGGAGTTGCTGGTTTCGTGGTTGGTTGGGAACCATGTCCTCCGAGGTTAATTTTGAATTCACCACCTTGAGTTGCTGGTTTCGTGGTTGGTTGGGAACCATGCCCTCCCAGATTAATTGTGCGTCCACCCACTGAAGTTGCTGGTTTCGTGGTTGGTTGGGAACCATTCCATCCCAGGTTAATTGTGCGACCACCCACTGGAGTAGCTGGTTTCGTGGTTGGTTGGGAACCATGCCATCCGAGGTTAAAGTTGAATCCACTACCTGGAGTTGCTGGTTTCGTGGTTGGTTGGGAACCATGTCCTCCGAGGTTAATTGTGCGTCCACCCATTGGAGTTGCTGGTTTCGTGGTTGGTTGGGAACCATGCCATCCCAGGTTAATTGTGCGACCACCCACTGGAGTTGCTGGTTTAGTGGTTGGTTGGGAACCATGTCCTCCGAGGTTAATTGTGCGTCCACCCACTGGAGTAGCTGGTTTCGTGGTTGGTTGGGAACCATGCCATCCGAGGTTAATTGTGCGTCCACCTACTGGAGTTGCTGGTTTCGTGGTTGGTTGGGAACCATGTCCTCCGAGTTTAATGTTGAATCCACCACCTAAATTTGCTGGTTTATTTCTTTGTCCTGTAAAAATGACAAATTACGCTTTTTAACAAGTTTAAATAAATATATTGACACTAAAATACTAGGTGCCTATATTTAAAAATGGAAACCGCATTGCGCTATTATTAATATTAGCTTTAACTACCACCAAACGCTTTTTGCTAATTTTGTCACTTTGTTAAAAGAATTTCACGGATTTTGTTTTGATATTCTTTTATATACCGAAACTTTAATATATACATAAATATACGTTTAAAATCACCTCGTGTAACTGCGGCACTGTTCACTCCTGTGCTCTCGGTGTTCAACTGTATATTAGGCAGTTGAACTGTCCCAATAAGTCGTTCTCCCTTATTGCCATCGCCTAACACACTGACACGACTGTTGAAAACGAGAAATAGGCGCGTGAACGACTTGTAAAAATTGTTCCATAAAGTTGAGAAATGGTTCTTTAACAGATCCACAATCGTTTTACCAAGTCCGTTATGGTTTGCATTAAAGCCTTCATTGGTTACGTGCCGTTTGTCAGTTGCATACTTGAATCCTTGGTGCCTTTTCCAAGCTTGTGCAGTATTTGCGATAAACACGGAGACAAGGATAGTAACAACGAATCCAATATGACCCATCCCGCTTGCGGTAGAAGCCAAGTAAGAATACTGCGCCGATGGATAGGAACTCGTTCGTACAGGAAAAACAAACTTTCTAAGAAACTACTCGTTAGCGATTATTTCTAGGAAAAATCTTTGCTGTTGTTACCATTTCTTTGATAAAGAAAGAATCACAAAAATCACTTTATAGACATAACCCGGCCCTCACCAGAACCGAATCAAACTTGGTTGAAGCGTTGTAACACCTAAGGTTTGGCCATGATATAAAACGTATTTCCGTTTTGCTGCGGATAGTTTTGGCTTTTTTATTTTATAATACAATTTGGTAAATATAACTCCCTGGATATATAAAGCATATATATGTAAACAGTTCGTTAGAATTCAGAACCCTCTTTTTAAACCGGAAACGGAGTAGAGATTTAATATTCGTTATCGACATTCCTAAAAAATGCCGGTTTATTCTCAGATTGCTTTGTAATATTAATTAAACTAACCGTTAAGTTTTAAATACGTTAACAAGGGTAAAATGCTTATATATTTCACGACAAACTGCTTTATGTCAATCTTACGCGGTTCTTTGACAAATGTGAAAAAAATTTCCACGTCTTATTTCATGTTACAGGTTCTCCAAAGCTTGCTTTGTCTTGCCATGCAGGCCATATTGTTGTGATCGAGACAAGTTAAATCACGACCATTTCTCATATGTTCGTGTAATATGCGTATAACCAAATTTTCCCCTTCTTTATAATGCAAACTGACCTCAAGAAAATGGCTGTCACTTAACAATCTACCTTTAACCCTCCCAAACTGATTAATGTGTTATTGGATCGTCTCTCTCTGCAACAGTAATTTTTTTATTTAAAAAAAACAAAACAGATAGTGTTGTGACTGGTTTGTACCAGTCTGATTACACATGCATGTAAGAGTATATATCATGGTATACATTAATTATTCTGATACATGCAATGCAAGTGCTGCCAGTACTAATTAATAAACTGAGAATTTAGATATGTGGTACATGATTAAATATTGCAGGTACACAACAGTGTAGGTTTTTAAAAACAAACAAAGTTGACAGACATGAAGAGGAACTTCAGGACACTTCTAGTATTTATGATATATGTAAGTATAAAACATCCAGAAACCCTACAAAAACTGGAGCGTGTAACTTGTGGAACGCTAGACACTTTGTTGTATCGAGGTTCGTTTGAGAGAATCTTTCGTTGTATAATTCACCTGTAAAGTTGTATAACGTTATATAATTTTTCTTCCCACTTTTAGGTACAAGTTATTGCTGTATGTTGTAAACTTCTATAACGTTGTATAATTTTTTTTCTACTTTAATGTACAAGAAAATAGTTAAAATATTTAAATAAAAATGGAAAAAAAATTCTCTCAAACTGACCTACCTCGATATCACACAGCTTCTATTAAAATAAACTGTGATGCAACATTAACTTCATTTAAAAAGTATAGTAAGTAACGGTATTTGACTTTATGACATTTCAAAGAGTCAAGGAAGTTGAAAGTCAGAACACTCCCAACAGAATTATTTTTGCGTTATATCAAAAACATTTTTACACAATTTGGTTATAGGATATTTATCTTTATCCCCGTGAATGGGAAAAGCAAGGGGGTTATCACACGGGCAATTGTCAGATCACCTCGCGCCCATCGTCGGGTTACCGGAGCTATTGCAGTGTGTTGTATATGATAGACACTTTCCATCAATTTGGTAGAACCCATTAATCCGCTGGGTTCAGGCAATATCCGTAAAGTGCCTTGCCCAAGGACACAACCGACTAGCTAACGACCAGTTTCGCACCTGCAACCTTTCGACTGAAAGGCGGCGCACCTAACCGCTAGACCAGGGTAATTTTTACACCGTAAAGGTTAATTAGTTTTACATGCGGCTAGAGACAGAACGGTAGTGTGATTTTTCTCTGCTGGATGGCGCTATTTATCAGCTGTACTAAAGCGGGGAGGAGGGAAACTACTCACTAAAATTACGTAAACTAAATTAACCCATTCCTACACACTAACTCTAGCCCCATGTTTATTACACCATTTACGCATTTTAAGTAAATAGTGTTTACAATAAAAAAACTGCAAAGATATCGATTACTTAGCCAATGCTTGGACAAATTCCAAAAATGCTCAGACAAGCTGAATGCGGCGTTGTGATGAGTTTGTGTATAACTAAGAAACAAAAGAGTTAAAAAGCCGAAAAAAAACTCCCCGACGGGGAATCAAACCACGGTCTGCCGCGTGATAGGCGGCGACACTAACCACTATACTAACGAGGAATACGATTATTTAGTGCGAAAACTAGTTTAAGACCACTCAGTCGCGGGTGCCTCTAAATACTACAGGACCGCTTAGATCACTTAGATTGGTATGGAAAGTAATTCTAACTCTGTCCCAAACACTAATCTCAACCCCAGAACTAACTTTAACCCTAACATTAATATACCGCTTAACACTTGAAAATAGTCACTTCCCAGATAATTTCAAAAAATAAATAGCGCCACCCAGCAGAAAAAAATCAGACTACCGTTCCGTCCCTAGTCGCTTCTATTAGTTTTACACATGCGACGTTGGTTTTCCGTTGGTAGAAGCTGTTTGGTATCTACCTCCTTTTATTTGACGATTATTTCTTTCTTTTTAAACTGAAAAGCTTTTCTGCTGTAATCCGACCACGTTGTCTATTTGAGTTGTCAATAGTTTCGGCCGTGTAAAACAGAATTAAAGATTGATATCAACATTTACCATTAATTATTTTAAATAACCAGTTTATATAGTTACTTGTATTTAAATACCCTGGTGGTTAATGCAAAGCCTTTATATACAAGTGCTATGCATTTTTTTAAAAGTAATCGGTTGGTCTTCAAAAAAACATGGTGCCTCTAATTACTACTGTAGCGCTTGGAACCCTAACCCTCCACACTCCACTCCTCCCAAGCGATCCTGTAGTAATTAGAGGCACTGTGTTTCCCTGTTGGAAAGTTCGTTTTCTGTGCGCCGGATTTTTTTGCCAACATTTTTTAACCTAAATTTTGCGCCATGCCAGCAATACTAATTTTCACCACCACAAACGAAGTTGCATTATTTTCAATTAAAACTTTGAAATATAGAGCTTAAAGTATCAAAAATACTGACAAAAATGAAAGGAAGTGTAATCACGCCACACCAGCATGTTTTTTTAGTTTTCTGCGTGAATACACAAAAAAGTAGTCCATCCGCAACGCAAGGTATTTTCGGCATTTTACCGTTTAGTTAACGTTTAGTCTCCTTGCCTTGAGGTCTTGCAGTATTGTTTAGCTCGATTCTTAACCATTTTTTTTCATTTTTAGGCAATTATGTGGTGCCCATCGTGTTTAAATAACT
Source organism: Ciona savignyi (assembly GCA_000149265.1). Classification (NCBI taxonomy): domain Eukaryota; kingdom Metazoa; phylum Chordata; class Ascidiacea; order Phlebobranchia; family Cionidae; genus Ciona; species Ciona savignyi. The sequence continues at coordinate 155,953 of CH003236.1, read as the reverse complement.
AAATCAGTAGCTGAATAATTATAGTAGTTTTAATTAAAAATGAAAAAGGAGTCGGATTGTACAATTTCTGTCGTATCACAAAATGTAAGCTGTGACACGCACAGCCAGAAGTTAGAATCAGCTTTGGGCAAAGAATTTTCCTTTCGAAACCGAATAACGAAGACAATCGAAAATATTGTGCGCTTAAAACCAGATGTAATTGCACTTAACGAGGTATGTTCAATAAATGTTTTTTAGTACAATTGTTTCAAAAGTCGTTCTGCCATTATTATTTAGCAATGCAATCAACTCATATTCAATAGTGATCTATTATGGAGAAAAGGACACCAATATAGAAATCATATTAATGGGAATCTTATTAGTATCAGTTTATTTAATCATTAAACCAGAATGACCAGTGGTCCATTTACTCACCAAGAGATATTAAACATTATCGCACCCACATAAAATTGGGACGGGTTATTTTGTCTCTTACTTGAGTGGGTCGGATTATAACACAAGCGGGAGGGGGTCTAGTATAAGTGGGAAGAAGTATTTTCTTCACTGATTGAGCGAGACAGATTAAGGGAATATCATGATATAATATGTCCCCTTTATGACCCTTACCCATCGTTAATGAAGAAAACACCCCATCGCCCCTAGTGTATTGTCTCGCTTGGTGAAGCCCAATATGGATATTTGAATATTTGAATGATATTTTATTTAGTATAACAACTATTAAGTGCCTTGCTAAAAGACACAATACACTTGTGTGTTTTCAATTAGTTTTCTTGCATGTTTTTGTTTATTTGATAGAAATGAAAAATAACGATATCAGCTCCTATAGACTTAAATATAAACTTATATAAAAATGTTATTTCTCTGATTTTGATTCAAAATATAGGTTTTCACCCAAAATTTGCTTTTTGACTGATTTCCGCTTAACTATATGTCTACTTAAAAACAACAAAGCAAATTCTAATTTCTATAAACCGGTATTTACAAGGCATATCCTAAAACAGTAAATTTATAAATCCAAAATATAGCAGCTGATTTGTATTGTATTATCTGAATTTCAGTTTAGTAGCTTCTACAGACTTATAACCAAGTCAATAGGGTAAAGAAATTTGAGGATTTTACCTCTAAATAGAATTTGTTTCATATTTTAATCAATCTTTATTTTTTAGATTCGGTTGTCCAATAATGTGGAATATACAGAAAAAAAAATGATTGAAAATGGTTATACTGCTTTTAATTTTGCGAACAATCCTCATGATCTAGCCTTCAGAAACATTATTGCCATTTCAAACAAGCAAAAGGTAAATTACATGAAAACCTCTAGATTGCAACTAATATTTTTTAAATAAATACCTAAACTTTAATATAAAAAAGTATAAGGTGTAAACTGTAAAATATATTATTTGTTGTCTTATAAAAATTCTGCAGCCAAATCATCATAGTTGTATGTTAACCAGCAGACATCAAGGGTTTCTGTTTACTCAATACTCAATCCTATTTGTATTTTCTCAAATGTGATTCTTCGTTCACAAGCAATTGTGAAATTGCTAATAGTTTCTCATCGTTATTGAGTGGTGCTAACCAATATGTTACCTATTGAACAAAATATATTTTTCAAGAATTCTTTTAAATAAAGTTTTGTCACAATGGGAATCATTAATCCTCAGATAAATTGTAAATATTAATAAATAATAAAATACTCGACCACGTGTGTCGCCATTTCTTTAGACATTTATATTGCTGTTGCCAGTGCTGAATTTGATAAATCCACTTTAACCTGAGTTATCATAATATAGATTATAAAGGTAAAAACAAACGGTACCATTGCCTTTTTAGGTCAAAAGATTCATCAAGACTGATAACTTAAACTAGTGTTCAAATGATCAATGTGATATTGATATAAAAAAGCATTCAGTTGGTTTATGTTAGATGGTAGTACATTTGTGCTGATTTTTAAGTGTCACAGTTGGATTAGGATAATGTTACGCTATAAAGTTTATCACTAGTACTCATTGGCTGTTTTATGGGGAAATAAGTTGTAATTAGTTCTTTAGATGCAAATGGGGAATTAAGAATTAACCTTTCCTAATCATTGTTCCAAATAATTGTTACCAGGAGTGGAAGCTTATAAGTAAGGAGCATAAATGGCTGAACGTGAATGAACGGAACCAACCATGCTTATCAACTGAACTCAAATTAATAGAGGGTGACAGTCATGGTAGATGTGTTGGGCTGCTTTATTTACAGCATACAAGTAAAAAGAAGGTTGGTCATTTTTTTTTCTGGTGTTAAAAAATTTGTGACTCACAGTTAAATAACTCCCCATCTAATATAATTACAGTAAGTGGATGGTTACAAAACTCAAACCGTCGACACATATCTAAATAAACAAATTTTTAATGAATTCCATCTTTAACTTAAAAAAATAATTTTGTCATGTATGGTTTTAAGATTATAACACCAGCCATGGACGCATTTTCATAGTAAATAAACATTTCACTGAATTCTATCAAATTAGAAAAAAATTATGTTGGTGAACCCCATCCACTATTTCATATTTATAGATGTAATATTGTATAATTAAGAATGTCTTTACCAATTGAAAATTTGTAGGTTTGTGTGGCGGTTACCCATGTGGTGCCTTTTGGAAAAGTGAAGTATCTCCAACAACAAGCAATGATGTCTGTAAACTTGGAAAACTTGCAACAAGCTCCTCCCATTCCCACAATCATAGCTGGTGATTTAAATCGATTTTGGGATGAATCTGATGTATTTGATCAGCACTTAGAGAAGTACAAGCTGCAAGAATTAAACCCCACAGAACTAGTAATCAAATATGGAACCACAGAGATGAAATATTTGAAAGGCGATGTTGGCACTTTCACACCTTGGCCTGTGGATAGTGTGTTATACAACGACACAAGTTACATGAAGAATCCAATGGAAAAGTCCAGATTGGATGTGCAACTGTGCACCACTAGCACCAGCAGCATGGATTTAATATCAATTATTCGTGCTGAGGTCTATGCATCTATGCTGTTATCTCCGAACACTAATGCTGAACCAAACCCAAACATTGATAAAGTGAGGCAGATTTTAGATAAAACCATGTCATCAGACCATTTGGCTATTTTAGGGGTTTATAAATGCTTTTAGCGTTTATTTAAATACTTAAAGAATTTAAAAATAATATGATTTTAATTTTGCACAATATAAATTGAAAATTCCATATTTTTTTGAAAACTGTTAAGGTCCAAATCTGCAGCTGGCTAGTTGTTTTGGTGAATGTCCTGTCATTCCATGTTTTTGTGAATATAGCATACATATTAAAAACAATTACTTTTTAATATGCCAGATAAATAAGAAAACCCTTCTGTTATTTTAATCTGTCAAACGCTGCGAGTTTTTTGATACTTTCAAACTTGTGATTATGTATTTCTTTGTGACCGGACTGTCCGTAATTGTTCTCTTCGTTCTGTAATTATATGCTTTAACCCTGTAATTGTTGCAATGTGACTATGTATACCTTAAAGAAACATAAGTACTTTTTCCAGCTGTTTAAATTTGTGATTTCTTAAATTTTCATTCGGATAATCATAGTTAAAAATATGTAAAATATAGACCTCTTCGAATAAAGAGCTTTATTCTCGTGAATGGGAAAACGCAATGGCCATTGTTAAACGAGTAACCGTCGGATTAACTCGCGTCCATCGCAGGGTTACCGGACCTACTACGGTGATTAGCGACGTTTCTTTTAGTTTTCGTAGAAACGTGTGGAAAATCAAACCTAAATTTTATACAATCATTATCTTAATTACACCTGATTTACAAGAGAACGGAAATTCTGACCATCACGTCCAAAAACGCCTATCATAATGCATTTGCATCCATTGACACTTTCAATATGAATTTTCGTGTTTGTTCTTATAAATCCAATTAGAACCCATTACCAAACCCCTTTGCCTATGGCTGGCACCGAAGCTTTTGTCCTACCGGTTAGTCTGGTAGTTTAATGCAACGACTTTCAACGGAAAGGTAGCAGGTTTAAAACTGGTTGCTGGCAAGTCGATTGCGTCCTTGGGCAAGACACTTTACGGACATTGCCTGAATCCAGCGGAAAATGGGTTATACTATATTAAAAGAACGTGTGTATCATATACAGCGTACTGCAGTACTTCCCTCCGACGGTGGGCGCGAGGTAATCGTAATATTGTCTGTGTGTAAACCCACTTGGTTTTCCTATTTACGGGGATATTTACTTTATCGTAAGATGTGAAACCTCGTACTGGTTCGTATTTTGTCTGTTTCAACAAACCATCAATACACGATCGTAAACATATCCTTTATCGTGAGCTAAATAGGTAAAATATTAACCACCTATTGTTCTACTCTGGTCTGCCTATGTTTTTTAAGTGCTTAGCCTAAGTACACCGCTGTCCAGTTAGCGTCCTGTGACAACAGCACTTTTGACGCACTTACCATAATTGCAAAGTTTAAGCGGAATAACAAACTTTTGTTTTGTTGTTTCGCCATTTTATTTAATTTGTTTTATTGTTTAAATTACTTTAGAATCTAAAGTTTAGATTTTAGACCATCTGTGTAAAGTTTATTTTATTTCTATGTGGTTAATTTAAATTCTTTCCACATTTGACGCTCCCTGATTTACCGTTTAGTTAATTATATGATTGCCTATTTTTCTATATTTTTTGGTTGTATCTTGCTTTAGAGTTAGTTTCCTTTAACGGTCGTCGATGTAGACCGTGCAACAAAAATAAAATTGTATCAAAATTCTACATGCTTTAGAAAACAGGTTTCGCAGACGACAGTTAAATTACAGGAAACTTCAGAACATACGACAATGACCATTAACAATAATTTATTATCAAATATATTAAATTTATCATCCTTCCAACAATACAAAGTATTACTTTTACTGTGCAACAAAAGCATAAAAAGTTAAACCTATTTGCTTTGACTCGTCATTTTCGACGAAACGAGACACGTTTCTACGAGGCAAGTAAAAGTCTACAGTACATCATGTAACTGCAATGTTGTCTATGTGTAAAGTTACTCATAAATGATTCCCCACTGATGTAAATACCGCCGAAAGTAGCATGGCCAAGTTTCAAAGGATTTTAGCTCCCTTCTGCACTAAGTGCATTTATTTCCGCGTTGGTTGGACAAATTGCTGTATCACAGTTTGCAAATATAGAATACATATTGACATCACAGTAAGAACAAACTTAATTTATTATAAAAACGAGTTAAAAATAAAGATTTCTCAAGTTAAGCCTCTTTTCTCTTATTTTCCCCACTCCTGTCAGTTTGACTTGATATGGTGGAATCCACTAGATTGGTAAGAACGGTGGTGTCCTGGAATGGGGTGTTTGAATGAAGGTAAGTAGATTGAATTAATGGGAATAATTGTTTTTTTTGGTACAAAGATAAACCGCGGTAAGATACCTTGACTGATTGCTATGACCGTTGAGCTCTCCACGTTGTAGGATATACGATATTCATGTTTTATTCAGTGAATGAGAAAACGCAAGGGGCGTTAACACACGAGTAATCGTCAGATTACCTTGCGCCCACTAATGGTTTACCGGAGCTATTGTAATGTGTTGTGTATAATTAACACTTTAATTTGTTAGAACTCATCAATTCACTGGCTTATAACAGTGGTAATCGTCAGAATACTTCCCGCCCACCGTCATTTATAAACATGAACATTATAGTCAACAATCAGCAACAAAACATTTCAATAAACAGGGTCCAACTTACTTTAAGTGGTTGATTGTGTGACATGTTGCGCAGTTGGTAGACCGACACTTGTCCGTCGCTGTCACCGACTAGTACGCTGTTCGAGTTTTGCGAGAAGATTGCGCAACTTAGCTTAATACCGGGGCTTGCAAGGTTGGTGATCAGTGGGTCTAACCTGGGGGTGGAATAGATTTTGGAGGTGAATCGTGAGATACTGTTTGTACGTTAACCATGCAACAGCGTTTAATGGTAGTCTCCCTACAATACACTAAAAACGATTTGCCTTCATTCAGTGGATTCAAATATTTCCTTAAATAAAAACACACTACAACAGGTGTGATACTAGTATCGCAGCTTTAATTTTATGATTACCATGTTGTTGTTTTGCACAAGGCATAACACGAGTTTCCTGTCCTGCACTAAAAAATAGTCCTGAGTGTACCAAATCAATATAAAAAAATGTTACGGACATTGGACCACTCGACCACAAAAAGCCCCCCTTACCACGCCCTTCCTCCTCTAAGCCCTGTTAGAAAAGCGATTAAAGAAAAAAAATGACATGAAAATGGATTTATTTGAGAGATATGTAGATAGCTGCACCTCTGACTATAGTATTAAGTCAATGTTCAAATACTCTGTTTAGTATTCAATGCGAGAATCGGATCTGGAACCTATTAGTTATGCTCATTGTGCACATCAGTCAAATGAGTAAACTCACGTGTTGGTCCCAAGGTCCCATATTTCCACAGCTCCTTCGTTGACAGCACAGAACACGGTAGCAGAATATGGAGACCAACATATATCATGGACCGCTTTTGTGGTCGAGAAGAAATTTAAAACTGGTGACAACTCTGACTGCTTCCAAAGTCTGTAGGTTTAAAAGTATTATTAAGCTCAACTTGCGCAAATATGATGAAACAACTACATCAGCTTAATTATGGACATATGATATCTATGACTGGATTCACATACTAATTAACATGCAGGCGAAGAATATATTTTCCTTACAGTTATTATAAACAAGTTATAAGACACAAACGGTCATTGGCCTGAAAGCTCAGTAGATGTTGTAAACAGATTTACTACTTGACCAACTTGTTAGATCTTTTTAAAATAACACCAGGTCTAATAAATTAACACAGTGTTATAGCTTCAGCAACCGAGCATGGGGTGTCTACAAATACACATGACTTTGACCTCGTTTTCAACCAACGACCTAAAATAATAAAAAAATATATTAACCATCCACACAGAAACTGTAATAGCTTCAGCCACTTGATTGCGGACCATGTATGACATAAATTTTCGAGAACTGCAATGCAATTTGAGAACACCGTATAAAAGATTGAGATTGAATTTAGGTATCGAATCCAAAACCCTCCATTTTCGAGTCTTTAGCTGGTTTAACAAAAGAACACCAACCTAATGCTCCAGTCAGAACTGCAGGAGAGAAAGACATCGGAACAGAAAGGTGACCAACGCACTTTATACAGCGGCCCAGTATGACCAGTGTATGTGTCGAGGAATTGTTCGTTGTATGAACATGAACACTTGTGTATTAATCCCTCTTCTGTTCCAGCTAGGTACATGTTACTTCCCTGGTAAAACAGCCATGTAAGGTATAGATCAATATATTATATGTATGCTGACTGCTGGGTTATGATACATTAAAAGAAAGAGAATTAATTTAATGATGTTTTCATCCAACCACACTCATACCATGCCAAATTTCTTCTCAGTTCATTTTTACCCCAAACAATTTGTTTCAAATTTTAAAATATCATGTCCAACAGTAACTGTCACGATGATCACTGGGTGATAATTTTCAAACATTTTTTTCTGAATAAACACAACATCTTATAATAGAAGCCCAACCTTAGAATGGAAATCAAAGCACATCCCTGGTGCTTGTCTTGATATGAAAGCCTCTGTCTTTTCCTTTTTCTTCTGGATATTTTTTCGGGCAGTTCGTTTTAATTTCATCAAATCTAAAGATTGAGCAAAACTTTTAAAATTCATTGTTCAAAATGCCATTAGTGTTTACATATTACACTTACAGTATTGTAAATTACTAAATACCATGACTTTAAACACCACCAAAAAATACAACTTTTTACAAAGTAAATAACCACCAATACTAACCACTGCATTCAAATCCTTTCCTGATAGACCACTGGACCACTCTTCCATCTGCAGATATCGAGATTAAGATTTCGCTTCGTTCTTCCCCCAAGGCTTTCTCTCTTTCTATCCAACACAGTTGCCACACAGGACTGGAGTGCTTTCCAGTGCAATCACTGCAACAAGTTAGATTGCTCAAAACAGTTTCAAGTTCTAATTATTGTATTTGTAGCCATGGTGGTTAAAAAAAAGTGACGTTCCTCTAATTAAACTGTACAATCCACGCTTGGGTGTAAAAGTTGTAAATTTTATCCACACTTGGGCTTATCCAGGTGCTATTATGACAACCGGATTCAACCATTCTGCGTAGTTGTGTCCTAGGGCAAACATGAATATTGCCTCAAAAATACTTCAATTCAAATTTTTAATTTTAAAAAAACAACACACCACAATATCTTTAGCAACCAGAATATGGGTTCGGGGTAAAACTATAAATATCAACATCTCTAGTATCCCTTCCAACAAAAGGGGATAAAATTAATATCATATTATAACATATCAGTGAAACATGCAATGACGAGCCTAATACTCACAAACTATCCACAACAGGAGCATCTGATGTATTTCTCACATTATAAATGCACACTGTTCCATCAAAAAGGCCAACTGCCAGTAGATTAGGGTTTACCGTGCTAAAATCAAGGGCGGTCACATTTGCTTTACAATGGAACACCCTTTCTGGAAACTGTAAATAAATTTACATCGTCATTCAAAGGCAGTTTTTTTTACAAATAAAAAACCTCATGCTCACAATTGAGCTCTTAGATAAACATCTATAATAAATGTAATATAACTTTTAAACATCTTAGATGTTAAAAATCCAGATATAAACATCACAAGAGATTAAATATTGAATGGTCAAAGTAAAACAAAGATTTCGGTCAACATTTAACGATATGATTACATTTGTTTCATAATACCGGGGTCATTAGAGCTACGCTTCATTTGTGGGTGTGTCTGAGCGATTAAGTTTTATTTTAAACAACTATCGGTAATAGCATGGTACAATGCATTAGTTAACCATACAAGAGGCCGCAGATACACATAATATCACCTCTGGGTTCTTGAGGTTCCAGCAGCATGTGAGACCTCCTTTTGATTTGTTCTGCTCATTGAAGCCAAACTGGCCGTACCCCACCGCTAGGATGTCCTGGTTGATCTTGTTCCACACCATGCTGGATACATTACGTCCCTGGGTATTGGAATCAGACTTGATTTCGTCACAGCTTATATGATATTCATGTTTCATCCCAATGTATGAGAGAACGCAAGGTGTTGGTATTACAAGCAAAATCATCGGATTACCTCGCAAATATGGAAGGATGTGTTATTACAAAGTTAATCGTAAGATAGCCTTGTGCTCTTTGACGGATTATGGAATTTATTACAGTGTGTTGTGTATTATGGAGACTTACTTCTGTTTTAATATGATTTATTCGCTGAGTTTAACAGGTAAGTCCGATAAGTGCTTTTTCTAAGAACACAACCAACTATCACGAAACCAGGTTTTTGGCAGGCAGTTATTCTCTTCATAGTTGTACCGCTTAACCCAAATTGTATTCATCCAGTAGATTCAAATGGATTGTGCTTTAAAATAACATTAGATTCCTAGACCACTGAAGCAGCCAAGCAGGTATATGATAAGAAACACATATTGTAAAAAACACAAGTTTGACATTACATATTTATCTACCTTGGTCATTGTAGAACTATACGACCACAGCCTATCTAATGTCGGTCCAATAGATGTCATAATGTCGGGGGAACCACCCCCTGGTGCACCTTCTGGGTCGTCTGCTTCTTTGTCCGGATCTATGTGTTGCACAAATGATTTATTCTAAGCTCAATCATCGTCAGCCCAACATATATCAGCCAGAAGATAGTAAGTTTTTTGTTTTTTTCTCCTGTTATCTATTTTTTTATATAAGTTTTTTTTGGTGTTTTTATTGTAAAATTATTTTTGTCTTTGGACGTCCACTTACTAGATATTGCTTCAAACAGCAAAATCCATAGTTTGTCATTAACTCAAAATAACATGCATATGGTTCAGAACCCCTTTTGTTACAAACAATATGAGCATTACATACCAATTAAAACGGGCATTCCGCGATACGTTGCTTGTTTCGGCTGATAGATGTTCTCCGTTACCACCCTCTCCATCACCACTAGGTGCTGTAGTATGCTTTCACTGCCCAACACTTTCTCCCACTGAGGGTTCGCACCTGTGGATTGGTAATTTGGAAAGTTAAGAACGCAATTAAGTATCGGGACAGACTGGTTTATTTCTAATACGAAAATAAATATTTGACACCAGATTTATTATGTGGAATGTTACAATATTCAACAGATATGATTTTTGGAGTTTCCATTATCTATATGCATGTAGAATGAGTTCAAATATGAACAGTAGTAAGCCGATAATGATGTACCTGACTCAGAAGTGTCCACTGTAGCACTCAAGGTTGGAGTTGGGTCTGGTTCACCCATCACTGACATCGTTAGCATGCTCGCTCTGCTCTCTATGAGGAAATGTGGTTAGAGACCCTGACTTATCCACAAGTATCATGCAACATCTCATGTTAACAGTGAAGTTGCTGGGGCTACTACAGTGTGCGGGGTGGTTGATAAAATTATATCCTCATGGGTTGCTTTTATGAAGGAAGTGGGGTTTATATCTAAGACTTATACACAAATATCATAATACATCTTACGTTTACAGTTGAGTTACTATTACAGTTTGGTTAATTTATTTATATCCATTAGAGTAGAAAACCAAACTCTATCCGTGTCTAGATATCGCAGGACTGCACATATCCTAACCTGTAACTTGTGAGGTTATAGTGCTAGTAGCATCATGACTGCCCCTGCGTTCTCCAGATGATAAACTTTGTGTTCTGACGTCGACGGCGGCCTCGTTGGGGTCTGGTGGACTTGGCTTGTTGGCGTAAGTGTCGTGCATGTCCCATGTGGTTACGTTTATTCCGACATCTATTAATCCAACCTGTGGTGTAAGTGGTGATGTAATTGTCATGGTTGATATGTGTTTAATGCACATTATTTGGGCTTGCTTCACTAAGACAATCGGGTGATGTATGCAGATTTCTGGCACAGATGTTCAGGTGGTGTGTTTATTAAGTATTATTTTAAACAAATTTTACAAATATATATGTTTTGAACTATGAAAATGTGGTACAGATAGACAGAAGGTATGCTTAGTAAGGTTGATTTGTGTACAAATCACATACATATTTAGAGAATTACCTTTTCAGCCTGAATATCTTTATGTTTCTGGGCGAAATTAAAAGTTTGCATTCCTCTTTCTGTAAACCTGTCGTTACCCTCCTTTGTCTTGCATAACTCTTCGTACGCTTTGTTTTGTGATCTAGTGGAAACAATTTATTGAACCATGGGCAAGACAAACATCTACATTAGCCTAGTTACAACCAGTGCTGAAAGACATTAGCAGAGACTTATGGTTAAATACAGACTCCTTAACACAAAAAATAGAAAAAATACTTTAAATTACTGAAAAATAATGGCATAACGGCCAACTGTGTGGTATGAACAAACACGGTACGATCAATAAAGCATCAAGTAAGGTACTTCCACAACCCAACTCATGATGAAACACAATCAGTAAAACTTTTCCCAACTCACGAAGAAACACAATCAGTGGTACTTTCCCCAACCCATGAAGACAAATAAGAGCTTACTGCACGATCGAGGCTTCATCACTTTCTTCTGAGACAGCGATTCCCTTTTGTTCGAACAACCAGATCGTGTCAGTCTCCTCAAGAATCACATCCACAATCTTGTTCAAATCATCTTCCGTTAAATCTTCTACTTCTTCTCGACGCACAGTCATCACATCTGAACATAGAATTGGTATATATTTAAATACTAAATAATAAGCAGAAAAAAGACCTCTGTGTACTGTAGGCTGTAGCTTTAAAAGAATCGAGAATTGGACAAAAGGCAATTTTTAACTTTATAAAACTAGGTTGACATATGTATCATAAATAATAATATTGCATTTATGTTGTACAATGTACGGATTGAACAATTAAGGAGGAAATATTTCTAGGTTCGATACACCAATGGTGGCCCAATTAAACAAAATCATTGATCTCAAAACTTTACCCTTAAGCTAAAGTAGATGGATGTGTGTCGTGTGTGTCATTTCTATCATGGCGGGTAAGAATATTATAGTAATGGATTTATCTACAGTTACCATCTGATAATTTCTAGAAAAATGCCAAAGAACTATTTCAGTGTGATAGAAATGAACTAACCTACTAAGCAAATTAAAGTAAAATTTATAAATCTTTTTTCGTTTAGGTTGGTTATCTACTTTCTTAAAAATATTATTGTCGTGAATCATTGTCATCATTAATAGCTTATTGCTAGCTAATCAATACACTTTATGGCCACAGATGATTAACTTAAATCGAGTAAACCACTAAAATTCATTAACCTTTTTAACATTAAAAAACGTTGCACGCGGCAGCGACACCTACCTGCGAAACCCGTGGTAACCTCTGGAGCACTTTCAGCAATCTCACCACTGGATTCAATCGACGAGCGTCGAGATTTCGCCGACCTGTTTGACGTGCTACCGTAGATGGATCTGAGGATATGTTACATACATTACCTGTGGGTGTTTATGGTACTTGTTCAGGCTTAATGGATGAGCATCAATAACACCTTAAGCCCAGGGACACGAACATTTTAATACACTTTTCGCTTAATTTTAAGCTGCAGAATCTACTTGGTCTTTTTATATTTGAATCAGCAAAAGTCAGAATCGGGCTACAAATACAAACCTGCTGAAAGGTTGGGCAAAGCTTTGATAGACAGATGTAAAAGACATGACATCAGTCGGAGTTCCAACAGTGGATTGGTTGTCACTTCCAAAGAATCCACTCTTCTGGACAGTCGGGTCATATGAGTAGAGTGGTTTTGGTGTCACGTCATTTCCATCATCGTCCAACACCTTGGAACATCGCATTGTTGTCATGTTTTAAGCGATTTGTATGGCATAGAATATTTTTGCATTATTTCCCTGAATAGAAAAATGGAAGGGAATGTTAAAACATGGGAAACTGGCAGATTACCTCGTGCACAGTTGAGTTACATGATCTACCCATTGCCTTAATGTGACATTCCTCAGCATGCAGCACAATAGGCTGCTAAAGGAACTGTTACAATGTGTACATGGTTTCATTATTTATACCTTTGAGTGTGAAGGCAGATTCACCTACTGGTACCTTAGGATATCTTGGGTACACAGCAAAGTTTTTTTACGACAAAGCCACAGTGTTGCTGCAATACGAACTTACTATCAATCCAAGACGAGTGGCTGGAGCAGGTTTTCCATCGACGAGCCTCGAATCACTCATTGCCACGCTTCGCCGACTTTGAGAGGCACTGATATCACTCCGCCTGCTTGTGAATCGACTTTGACTCTTTGTGTTCATGATGCTGCTTTTTCTAGGCGGTTTCGACCTGAAGAAAATAGTGGCGTTGATCATTTTTTTAGTGGAATGTCAGTGTTATCTGGTGGGTTTTGCTTAGTTGTAACTGATATGAGAAACAAGCAATGAATGGGACAAGAACTACCTAATGTTACAAGCATTTTTAATAATGTGTTTCATATTTTGGCGGCCAAATTGTTGGTTTATGAGTCTTTGGTTTGACAATACCATATATGAGATTCAAATATCAGTTAATGTTGGTTAAAATCACAAAACATGTTATTTTCCGAAAAATGTGCGGGTTACCAAGTATTTCTCACATGTGCCTTTGCGGTACCTCTAAATACTACAGGAGCGCATGGAGCGCTTAAATCGCTTGGATACGCTTTGGGATCGCTTGGAATCGCTTACTATACTTAGTAATTACAAAAGCCATGATATTATTGTTAGGGTTGGGGTTAAAGTTAGTTCTGGGGTTGAGATTAGTGTTTGGGAAATGGGTTAGAATTACTTTCCATAGCAATCTAAGTGATCCAAGCGATCCAAGCGCTCCAAGCGGTCCTGTAGTATTTAGAGGCACCCGTGCCTTTGCCGTATTTGTCACCTGTCCCTCCAGGATAATTTACTTATGTTGCAGTAAATAATTACATTTGCAGATAGATACATTTAAAGTAACAATCTTAATTTCAATAGATTTGAAATATATGGTTGCGTACGACACACAATTTAAAACAACTTGGCCTACGTAAAAACGTTTCCTCTTGTTCCACTTTTTACCACTTTAGACATCTTGGTCGATTTCTTACAAGCTTCTTCTTATGGCTAATCAAAAATTATAAAAAAAATACGTTAAAACTTGTAAAAACCTTAATTTACGCCCAGCTCAGGGTATTGATATATCCAAATAATTTGTACCAGTTTTACAATTTTGGTGTTAAAATTTAAAGCTTTGCAGTTGTCCGGGAGATTTCCATAGAAATGAATAAAAAAGACTTCATGGGGACGAACTTCGGTAGTTAAATTTTTGTAAAAACAAAATAATATTCCCTAATAAAACATACCTAAAATAAAAGATTGTCACCAGGGTATCATATTTATTATTTTTTCTGTTATTTTTTTTACTTCGAACTTACACTTTAAAAACACCGGATTGATGCCCTTGAAGTGCAAGCTATTTATGGACAGCTGATGCATATTGGAGGTACGTTTAGTTGACAACTTGTGAAGACACTACCTCTTCTAGTTGTACATATTATTAGATAGGATAATTTATGGTAAATTGTAGCGGACTTACGCATAGTAATTTTCTTTAACATATCGAATACACACTGGTTAAAACCTTCTAATGTTTAAACCAGGTTGGATAATTCCATTTTGATAACATAAATCTTGCATTTCGTAAATTTACGACAGAGTAAATCATAAACTACTAAATGGTTACCGGTATTGTCTAGTTCATTTTTTCCATTGTAACGTTTTAAGTATTTAGCATATTGTAGACTTCCCGTGCAAAGTGTGCCCGTTCGTTCGTGATTGGTCTTGGGTAGCCTATGCCACGAGGTCAAAAACATTGAGAACCACTGCATTAGAATAATGCACAAAATCCCCACCATAACATGTATATCAATCTGTTTCTGAACTAAAACAGATAGGGACATTTATGTTTATCCCGGTGAAAGCAAGACGTTGACAAACGCAAGGTGCGATCTAACACGAGTAATCGTCAAATTGGACCTACCTCGCACGCACCGTCGGGTTACCGGAACCATTGTAATGTGTTGTTTATAATTGGGAATTTTCTAAATTTTGGTAGAACCCCCAATAATCCACTTAATACAATGTCCAACAAAAATCTTTTAATCTCCATCGTATTCAATACACTAAAATAACTGCGTTCACCAGAGCAATCCGAAGAATATTATAATTTAGAACGCCTTTCGAATTTTGCAATCACGAAAGAAAACCAAGTTAATGATAAATACTAAACCTTTCTATTTCTACAATTTATATGAGCCCATTAACGGATTAACCCATTTATTTCTGACAACCTCCACTGCTGGTATAGCGGTATCCTGCAAGACCCATTCTTGCATCTTGGGTAAAGACCAGACAGAGCAACTCATTTTATCCAAATCAATCAGCTTGCTGGGTTGGTGCGTCGTCGAAGGGTTGCTGGTTCAAAACTGACCTAGCAGCACTTATTATTACCTGAACCCAGTGGATTGATGGATTTTACGAAATTGACAGACTGTCTTAATAATATAGCAATCTCTTTCAACTGATTATTCCTTAAAACTGTTAATAAAAGGTACTACTAATGAGTAATCAGCAAGAATACCCAAAATATATCTAAAATCTAAGATTTTATTAATGTGCATTTAGCACCCGCGCAGAAGACAAGTGCATAGAACAGATATAGCAGCTAAAGTGCTAATACTAAAAGTAGGACCATGTTTATAAATTGTAAATAAATAGATACTGCTTGGCACCTAGTGTAATTATATAATCTAAAATGATTAGGTTGTGTGTGTATTTATGCTAAGAATAGTAATACAGTGAAAATGTTTTAAAATATTAGTACTTAAAACTAAGTATAATAAAAACAATACGACACAATTTATGCATCACTTTCCTTAGATGAGATGGTGGTGGTTTTACTTTTAAAGACCACATACGAGTACACGACACTTCCAAATACACTGCAATAAAAGCTTGTGTTTAATAGGTAGGCCTATATATTTGTGTAAAAGTGCCGATACGATAGGAACCTAATAGCACTAATAAATAATAGGAACCTAATTGTCCGGCCCGGTGGTTTAGCGGTTAAGTGCGTCACCTTTCAATCGAAAGGTTTCAGGTGCGAAACTGGTCGCTAGCTAGTCGGTTGTGTCCTTGAGCAAGGCACTTTACGGACATTGCCTGAACCCAGCGGATTAATGGGTTCTACCAAATGGAGGGAACGTGTCTATCATATACAACACACTGCAATAGCTCGGTAACCCGACAATGGGCGCGAGGTGATCTGACGATTCCCCGTGTGATAACCCCCTGGGTTTTCCCATTCACGGGGATAAAAATGAATATCCTATCCTATCCTAGCACACACTGGATTCAGGAAATGTCAGCCAAATGCCCTGCCTTAAAAAACAATGGTCTAGCCAGATGCTGGTTTTGATACCTTCTTTTAGATGCCACCATAACTACTTCAATAAATAATAATTCAGGGCATGTGCTATTATATTGGTTTGTAGTTAAGTATACTGGAAAACGGCATTGTAATATATTTTTCTTTCTATTTGAATAAAATAGAGGTAGTATTTTATCGATCAACTTACCTTATGTTTATACCAATAAAATTAAGCCACGAAAAAATGTAATCGCCCCCAAATATCATCCCAATATATGTGACAGAGATATTCTTAAGACACCCCACCACAGTAGTAGTGAGTGCAGAGTTGTAGGCTGTACATATCGTTATCGAATACATCAGGATAAACCTATTACAAAACAACAAATATAAATTTGTTTAAGTTACTTATTTAGTTTGAATATATAAAATTCTACGCTGGTATATTCTATTCATTACACTGCAAGTCACTATGTCCTTGGGAAAAAAAAACTTAAGGTATGTTTCTTAAATTAAATCCATAAGATTATTGGTTTGAATAAAAATAAAAAATAAAAGCAATTCTGTTATTAAATACAAAACACTGGAATAGCTTTGACAACATGACAGTGAACACCAATGGCCAACTATATTTGTATTTAGGATATTGTTTTGTCTTTCCTAGCAAGTTGCGCTGTTCGCTTTCGTAATTGGTCTTGTACACTACGAGGTCAAAAAGATTAAGAAACACAACAAACTAAATATCAACTAAAATTATATCTCCATTATGGGAGCAATACTGGAAATAAATTTAAACAATTGCGCAAAATAAAGAAGCATCACCAACCCCATAACACACGACGCTGCAAACTGTAGGACAAAGTAAACATTCGTCCAACCTTTAAATTCAAACGCCAATTTCAAATCTCCTGTGAAATAGGAAAGAATTGTGGCGGGAACCAACATGAATAAGCAGTTATAATACGTTATCCCGTATTTGCCAAGGTCCTGAAAATAAAATACGCATACAATTAAAGAGTTGACAGCTCTGACGGGCATAGTAACTGATGTTGAGAATATCTGTTGTGTATTGCATGGGTAATAGATATTGAATTTCAATGAAGTGGCTGGGAAAATTTCGTCATTATATTTAGCCTAGCATGAGTCCTGTTATCATGTTTTATTAAGGGGATGATTTACCTATTCCATTCATGTTCTGTAGTAGCAGTACAAGTACAGCACAAAAGACTAATTTTGCTAAATAATGTGAAGTTGAATTTAAAAAAATTTAAACACCAATTTCGATTTCTCTGGGACACTGATTTTCTTCAAATAAAACCAATCAAATTATGGAAAAAGGGGATTTCCTCTCTAATTCAGACTAAAACTTTGAAATTTTCTTTGAAAAAAGGACAAAGACATCCCTTTAAATGGGGTTGACATAATGAAATTTAAATGAAAATGTGAGAAAACACCAAGTATCCATAAATTCTAACCTTGGAATTAAGTTGTTGTTTAATGTAGACATTGTTGGCAGCAGTAAAAACATCATTCAATAAAATGAAGAAATAACCAAGAAGATGGAAAGCAAGATCATCACTGAAATGCACTGTTGTTAATCCCTGTAATAGCATGGCATCGAAATACCATTCAGATAGTTGCAGACACAACAATTTTATATATATATATATACCTGGCAGCCACAATAGATCCCCCGATCATTGTCAGCACAGTAAGAATAACTGTCCGACTCGGTCTCTTCCTTTAAAGGCAAATGTTTAATGAACTTTTTGTTCTGAAGGGAATATACGAAATTACCCCAAAATGTAAATTTCCAGTATCATTGTAAACAGAATACTAAATCTCCTTAGCACCGTAAACATTGGTAAACTGAGCTGTTTGGTACCAAGAAGGCCACAAATAAGGTTTCCAATGTACAGCAAGGGCAGTGGAAAAATCTAGAAAACAGCAGATGATTAGAAGCTTATAGAAACACATGCTAAGTTAAGCACCATTTTATTGGATGTTCGGAAAAATGTGGATATCAGACCATAGTAGCTATCAATAGTTCGTACATATACTAAAACAACAAAAAACACTAAATGAATGGACACAAAATATATTTTTTCTACACGTATGGTGGAAGAATTAAAATATAATCACAAGAGTTAATGAAAAATGGAAAACGTAATAGCAAGTTACATTTCAACATGTTATACTGTTTTCGCTAATCAGCATAAAGAGTTTGGTTATACAACAATAGGAAATTTTGAACAGGATACATTCTGTTTTTACAAACCTTGGCAGGTATGGACCTGCTCATATCAGGAAATGAAACTAAGCCTATCATTTTCCCAATTTGTAAAATTACAATTGCGGCCAACATTTGGCCCAACCCCGAGAAATTGAGCAGAGGGAAATCTAAAAAAATATCATGTAGTAAAATAAGGAATACTAACATTTATTTTATTTCTAACAAGTTGTTAAACACAGGTATACTATGCCCCCAATCAATTATTCTATTTTGTAATATCTTAAAAGACTAAGTAAAACCTGGGTTGATGTTTGATGTCAAAACACAGAGTTTAATAATATACCTAGGAATTGCATCAGTTACCTCTTGACATGTTTACAGTCTGACTGTTTCCATACGGCAAGAAAAACGTTTAGAAGTGTGCTCTTACTTGTAATTTGTTAAAACACTTTTGTTGACAATAACAATGAGCACCGATGTGGCAGCATAGAAGCATGCAGACAGAAGCTTCCGGATTTGACTTACTTCTAAACTTTCATCCATTATTAACTCTACCACCTACTACAAATGTACAACATAGATGTATAACAACATTTGCCATGAATTACACACATTAAAACACTACGGAAACAATATATATAAGATCTAGTTCATTATGTGAAAAAATCGGACATACTTAATAAGTTAAATAACAAATATGTAAATTCAGTTAATAATAGTGGTGCAGTTAAAAGTTGATGTGATAATGTAAACAATAGCATACCATTTAGGCAGTTATTAAGCACTTGTGTTAAAAATCACAATATGTAGCAAATGTTGTTGTTAGGGCTAAGAATAAAGTTCTGATAATGAATAAATCAATTGTACATGATGAATAGCATGCACCATTACTTACATTAAATATTAAAATATAAACAAAACTTTGCCTTTTTTAACACATGTTATCCACCTTCAATGAATGTGACCCCAATGTTAAAGTTTGCGTCTCTATTAATTGACGGTGACATCTATGTATTTGTTTTTAATTACATTTGTTTAACAGCCAAAATCACGAAACAAGAAGCAGTTACATATTTAAATTACAACAATTGTGCATTATGAGAGAGTAAAGTGTCATGTTTATCAATAATTTAATTTAAAAAATCCATCTTCCAGTGACTGCGACTCTGTCATAATGTTTTGGCTGCCTTATTAAAAATCTAAAAAAATTAAACCGGTGTCTAGATTTGCTCCCTAGTTTGATACATATTTTTACAAAAGTGTGTTAAAACAAAAATAATAAAAAAACGTATTTTAAAAAAAATACAAAATTGTTGTAAAGCTACTCTAAGGGACTGCAGTTAAATCGTTAATTTCCATAAACTAATGATATCTTGAGCAAAATTACTCATGAACACTTATTTACAAGTATTTCTGTGACATTCAATATCAAACATCTACAAACACACAATGTTAAACAATAAGTGAATCAGACAATTTGTTTCTCTAAATACTTGTAGGTCGGATTTTCGTAGCCATTGTGCTGCATCTGTAGCAGTTGCTTTTCATCTTGGGTTAGATCGTCGACATTCTCACTAATCCGCACAACATTAGGGGTGGATCTGCGGTTCCGGAGAATCATAGAAACCACAGCAATAACAAGAACAACCCCCCCGATTGCCACAGCTGCCCATTTCAGCATCGCATACTCACTGTAACCTGCACTTTTTGTGATTTTTACCTGGGGGAGGGCTGCAGGTTGGAAATACTCATCTGTGACTATATTGATATCTTCTTCTTCTTGTTCTTCGTTGTTAAAAGTTTGCTGCATTGGTTGAATGCCTGTTAAAACATCAGTCAAATTCATTGTATCCAAGCCTCCATAATTTTCAAACATTTCGTTTTCTTCTGTGTTTATCATTGGGACATCCAATTGAGAGGAATCAGAATAATCCATTGATTTGCGCTGCTTATGAGTAGTATCACCAGATACCGAAAGCACAGGCCCAACCCCTGGAAAAACGGGAATAGATAACATTGGGTCCAAAGAATCAAGGGCTGGCACACATATTTTCTGGCAATCTGATAATGATTGAAAGTTGTTTTCATTTCCTCCACACCCGCCATAAATAAATTGTGTGCATTTGTGAAGTGCTGTGTCGTAATACCAAGCTGTGAATGCTGCACGGCACATGCCAACTACTTTCGGTTGTTTGCAACGATTTGGAACATTTGCTTCATACAACTGAGTGTCAAGGATGCTGGGATTATTCTGCTTCGAAGTCGGTTTCTTCGGGGTTTCTTGCACACAACGCCATGGTCGGACATAGTGGGGGTGACCTTTGCAGGTGGGACCTTTATGAGACAGTAAACACCAAGGACCAACCTTAGTTGCCTCATCAACTTGGTTCACACTACTTATACTTAGAGAAGGATAAATCTTCTTGCAGTATGCCAAGATATCTGATGGATCATCCAAACAATTTGAATTTCCTTTAGGGTCAGTCACCCACTCCACACCTCCCAGCTGTTTGTGCAGTATGTTCTTCCCACACAGCATGGCAATTGCCGGTCCATTTTCTTCAGCAACTGATGTCTGACAGATCATCAGCAATACAAGCACTAACATACTAACAATATTACTAAACATTTCTTTCATTCGTTTAATCTGCAAATATTAAACACTGTATTAGATTAAAATAAAAGGCAACGCAGCTTGTTTACTTCGTTCAACAGCAGAAAATATTATATTTATCAACATAACAACTTTTGGTGGCCAGAGATGACTGTCATTGTATATCTGCCACCTTGTCAAAGTTTAAAATCTCATCTAAGTTAACAATTCTTTTAATATCATTTGTTTCATATTATGAAAATAAACAAAGTACTGGCATTGTAGTGAATAAAAGCACAAACCATCACAGTTATTGATAAATTTTTAATATTCCACACTTCACGTTCTGAAATAATATGATATACTTCTGACAAAAAGAGCCAATATATGACAAAAAAATATCATCATTAAAAATTTCTTTGTGCTTATGTGGCTTTTCATTATTTTAAGACAAGGGCTTATTTCTATATATATTTTATAGATTGGTGTACATTTTTGTTATCTTGTGCGTACAAACGTCCTATAGGATATATATACTATCCTAACTTAACTGGGCTATACTCTACTGACATCAACTAGGATATGAGCAAACAGATTTATAAAATTGGTTAAACTAAAACAGGAGGAACTTTTTATTCATAAAAAGGAAATCTGACCATTGCCAATGTGACACGCCGGTTGTATTATTTATTTAGAGCGATTAACAAAAATATACCTAAAATATATTATCACTGAAAGTGGAGGAAAAAAATAACACTCTTACATTTTGGCAAAATATGACACTAGAATAATCATCGTCTCACGTTACACTACGGCAGCGTCAAACTGGTGCGGCAAAGGAGAAATAACAAAAACAAGGTAATATTAAAAAAAAATAAATCAACCAATGACAATGCAAGTAAACTACATAGAAATTAGGCGTCAGTGTTGTCGAAATACTCACTTTTGACTTTTTTACAACGTTTTATATAATTCGAATAGGGCCTATTTTAACAAACATAACTTGTTTACCATGTTTTGTTAAAAGGTATATACTCTTGTTCAGATTCGTGGTGTTCTATGAATAGTGCTATATAACATGGGTAAATGTTTTAACCTGATTAAAACCGTTTTACTTTTATGAGCATTAGCGGGCATGTCTCCGAGTTACCAAATCAATTTGTTTATCTGAGCGTGTTCAGTAAAAAAATTGTTTAAAAGTAAAAAGTTACAATTTGAAACTCGTTTTTGACGATTTCAGACGACAAAACACTCCTGCCAGGTGTTTAATGAAAAATATACTTATAAAATTTAAGGATAGGATAGGATAAGAAATTTATGTTCATTCCCGTTAATGGGAACACAAAGGCGGTTAACACATGGCAATCGTCAGATTACCTGGCGTCACCGTCGGGTTACCGTAGCTATTGCAGTGTGTTGTTTATGATGAACACATTCCTTCAATTTGGTATAAAACCCATTAATCTGCTGTGTTCAGGAAATTTCCGTTAAGCATAAGGACACAACCTTCCGACCAGCTGGCGACCAGTTTGAAGAGTCAATTAATATTTTATGATTCTAGGAAATTCCACCGAGGTAAACTCCTAAATTTTTAACATATGTGGATCATTTTAGCTACTACATCTGAATGTTTATTCTAATAACTTCTTGTTGGTGATTTCAGACGAACAAGTCACCCTTGTCAAAGCGAAAATCGGAGTAAAAAAGAGGTGTATTTTTTTCAAAAGAGACCCGTAATTACCCAGATTTTCCCTGGAAATCTACAAAATTATAAAATACAAAGGTAATTATAATCTGCTATTATCATGTGTGTAATATAGCTTTAATCTTACCAAAACCAGCAATCATTCAAGATAATTTCCTGCTAAAAGTTGCAAGACGAACAAAAAATGTAAACGCCATACCCCGTCTTTAACCTTTAGTAAATCTTAAGAAATGAACCCTACTCGAATCGCTTAAAAGTCAGTTAAGAATTAAAAAAATAAAAAGTACGTAAGAAAAGATAAAAGGAGTTTTAACAGTTAAAACTGTTAGTAGAACCCAGTGGCTTAATGGGTTAAACAAATTAAAGGAACGTCTCAACCATACACATTACACTGCATTAACTCGGTCGGGCGCGGTAATCTCGCGATTTCCGTGTGTTAAAGTTAACGCGGCTTGCGTTTTCACATTAACGGGAATAAACAAGAATTTACTCCCTCATCCGATATGTATAAGTTATACCTTGGCTTGTTTGTTTTGTATATCCTGTTTTGTACGTTATATTCCAACTGATAAACTGCATATCCTCACCATTCAAGCAAAAAGTAAAGACACACAGTGCACCGTCCTCCCTTTTAACGAACGATTGTGTATTCCCGGACCTTGAATCGTGTTGTCGGTCGATGGCTTTGTAATTGTCATTACTTACACTTCGTCATTACGTTTATTTACAAGTCATATTTGTCCGTTTGCTTATATAGATTATAGTCTGGTGGTTTAATGCGTCGCCTTTAGCCAAATGGTTGCAGATTCAAAACTAGTGGCTAGCTAGTCGGTTTTGTATTTGGGCAAGGCACTTAACGAACATGGCCTAAATCCAGCGAATTTATAGGTTGTTCTGAATTAAAAAAAAACGTGTAAATTATACACAACACACTGCAATAGCTCCGGTAAACCGACGGTGGGTGGGAGGTAATCTGACGATTGACCGTGTGTTAAACCCCTTGGTTTTCTGATTCATGTGGATAAACATGAGTATCCTATCCTACCCGCTACTTAATCATCAATATCACGCGATTTGCATGGTAAAACTAAATCAACAAAATACTCAATCGCTCTTTCTATCTATGATGTTAAACTTATTTAACAGATAATTTTATATCACGATGAATGGAACTTTTTAATATACCGTACAATACAAGACAGCCAAAGCGTTGCGACAAGATTAATTGGAGCATAATATATAAAGCTGGATGATAGTCTAAGCAAAAAAACATAAAAGACGTTTCGGCAAGTGCTTATAACATTTTTAAACAATAAGCTACGTTTGACAAATTACTGTTTTAAACAGTGGTGTCTCTTATTAAGATAACCATTACTACTTTGGCTTTAATAACATCATTTTAAAAACTTGAAAAATTATTGGATAATTTTCCAGCACTAAGTCTATTAAATATTATTAAAAAAAAATGTATAAAGAAAACTATTGACAAAATGGTTAAAAAAGTACCGGTAGGGAATCTAGTTTTATCTTAGTAATGCAGTTAAAAAGCAAAACACTTGAGAGTGACAGCCGATATTGAAAATGTACAGACACACGATGTTAAACATAACGCGAATCAGGCATTTTGTTTCTATTGATCCTCATGCATTTGGCTTTCGTGGCGATTAAGCTCCATTTCCAATAAACGCCGATCGTTGTAGGTTAAATCCTCGACACTTTCATTAACCAGTTCCACATGGGGGGTCGAGTTGCGTTTTCGTAAAATCCAAACTATCACAGTAATCACAAGGGAAGTCACACCAATTGCCACAGCTACCCATTTTAACGTAAGATATGAGTTATAACTAGAACTTAACTTGACTTTAACTTTAGGAGGTTGGAGATCAGCAGCGATTTGTGGATCATATGGAAGAAGTTTTTTGTAATCTATCTCCTTCGGTTCCAAGGCTCCAAAAAAGTCTGCATATTCTGCCATTGTTTCATCATCCTCGTGTTGCTGGACACAATGCCACGGTTGAACAAAGTGAGAGTGACCTTTGCAAGTGGGACCTTTGTGAGACAACAAACACCATGGACCAACTTTAGTGGCTCCATCAAATCTTTCTACTTGACTAATGTTTAATGATGGATAAATCTTTTTGCAGTATGCCAAGATATCAGATGGATCATCCAAACAATTAGAATTCCCTTCAGGGTCAGTCACCCACTCCACACCTCCCAGCTGTTTGTGCAGTATGTTCTTCCCACACAGCATGGCAATTGCCGGTCCATCTTCATCAGCAACTGATGTCTGGCAGATCATCAGCATTACAAGCATTAACATACCAACATTATTACTTAACATTTTTACCATTTCTTTCCTGACTTGAACTAAATATGAAACGCTGTGGTAAAAAATAGGCACACCTGTTTACAACAATAACTTCACAAACAGATAGCGGCACCATGAACTACATACCACTAAACTTGGTTAGTTTAATTAAGGGTTACAACACTAAATACACTAATGTAACAAAAAAGATGTATTAGAAAATTTAGGTTTGAGCAATCATGGTTGGATGTCTAAAAAATACACATTAAGTGTATTTGGCATATAGATGGTTTTGTGAGCTTTATAATGGATATTGCCAATTTAAGAACCTGTTATACCAAACCATCACAATCAATTCGCATACACAATTTTTGAATAAATAATTGTATGAATAAAATATTAAAGCTAAAATACAAAATTACTTGTTTGTAAAAAATAATTCGCCATTTGTAAAACCCATTTAGACCGCACGCTTTTAAAATGCTTGATCCCCAGTGACTGGATCACGTTTGTTATATTAAATACATGGTGTATGTGATTTCTGCAGGCAGTCAGTAGTTACAGTAATGGTTACCTAGGGAAATACCCTTACTAATCCAAACTTGTTACTTATGTTCTGTAAAAAAAATACTTAAAATAAAAATGAACATCTAACAAATTAAAACATGATTTAAAAACATTTTTCTTCTTTTTCAATAGGTTACAAACAAAGACAATTATGCATTTGGTGTGGTTTAAAAAAGCATTATTTTTATTTGTCTTCAGACATCTAGGGAAATCCCCAATTGTGATTCACCACAAATTTGCCAATGCATATTTAATACATATTTTGTAACAATAAACCTGATTTCTGCTATACAATAATCTGAGACACAATTAGGACTTTTATATAAGTGTTCTTAGGCAAAACACACATAGGGTTGAACAGTTAAAACTTTAGAAAGGTCTCGGTTATCTAACATTTAATCCATTGCCTGTATAGCAATTTAAGTTTTAAATAGGCCTAAAAGGAAACTAGCACTTTTCCCTTATGATAAACTTTAGAAAATTTTCCACTTACGCGACGCGTTCACCCAAGTTATTTAAGAAAAAGGCGGTTATTCTCTTTCAATACTAACCATCGCTAGTCGCGCGTTCGCACAAGTCACAAGACGATAAGATTCATAAACTTGTTTTTCACTCTCTCAGGGGTGGGCAACTATGCGGCTAAAGGGAGGACTAAACACCCCCAATAGTGTCTTGATCTACATATTTTTCGAACAAACAAAACGAACTTATTGACTGTGCTTACATTTTATTTTCACTGACTTTCGATTGCAGAATTTCACGTACAGTGAACAATTATAGCCTGAACAAATACATTGTAATTAAACATTACAAATTTTGAATAAACTATTATCGAACCTCAAACTTACTCACTAGCATAAAACTCAACTGTTGCCGCCGAAGAGCAACAGGAAGGGAAATAAGAAAATGGTGAAGGAGTGAAACTGTTAACTATAAATATAAACTGGTTACTGAAAATTAAAACCCTGCTCCCAATACCCATTACATCTCCATAACTACGTAACCTAAACCGTAGCAGTAACCCTAATTCCACAATCTTCACTTAAGTGTGCAGTTTTCTTTGTCTCTCTTTCCCCCTTTTTCTCATTTAAGCATCCCCTGCGATCGATGGTTATAAAGAATCAAACAAAGAAAGCTCTCGAAAGACTGTTTGTTGGGAGAAAGGGTGCTAAAAGGTGACGCTATATAATATTTATATTCTACCAACGAGATGGTAAACTGCGACTAATAATCAGATCAATAAAAATTGCGACATCTAACGTCATTAAAAAACAAATACACTGTGAGAAACGTATGAGCCATTTTCTTGTGTTAGATGTTAAATAAATCGAATAGAAACAATTTAATACCATAAACTCATAAAACACATCATCATTTTACTCTATAATGAAATGCATAACAGTTTGTGTCGTGTATATAATAAGACCCCAAAATAACCCCACCAATAGGTCATTGACACAAAATTTGTTGCAATTGATGCGAGACGTCTGTTTCTACATAGTATTACAACCTGAAAAAGTCAGGTCTTAGCGTTTTAGCCGATCCATCGCAGACCAGGTAGCAGTAAACAGTGGGTACAGATCGGTCGTTATAACAGAAGGCCAAAACTTTGTTGCGCAAAAGAGAATTCCAAACTTTGTTGCGCAATAGAATAAAACAAAACAGTTTCCAGTTTAGGGTGTTCTTAAGAGGAGTCCATTTTAAGACAGTTAGGCCTACCTCTTAGTTAACAAACCAAACATGTTTGCCAACTTTAGTTACTTATGGGAAAACGGGACATATATTATTGACCGTTTTTTTCTCTCTCTTTTTCGTCAAAGGCTTGACAGGCATGGCATTTGGACCCACATATACCCAAAGGAATAATGGGGTCGTTAGGAAACATTGTCATTTGTTAGACAACATGGTCTATATGTAGCCTACATAAACTAAAATTGTGTGTGTTAATCCCGGGAAATTCCCTTGGGATGTAAAATAAATAAAACGGTATTTTTTTCTTAAAAATTTGCTTTTTTGGCCATGGCGTTTAATAGAAACCAAAATTTTGGGTGATGAATCCAAGATAATAACCCTGGGACGTTAAAAACCAAAATTGTATTTTTTTAAATTTCGATATTTTAAGCATAGCATATTATTTAGATTTGGTGAAATGCAAAAACAAAAAATGGGCAAGAAATTCAAGGGGATTCTCCTAAGACTCTAAAAATAAACAGCGCTTGACAATAGGCTTTAATTTAAAGAATTTTTAGTAAAATATCTTTTTTACATACACATGAAAAAGAAGTTTGGTTTGATAACTATGGGACCCATGCGTTTATGCTTGCAGGAACAAAATTATTGCAGTCCGGTAAACACTTTTAGGAATGTTAGATAACATGGAGCAGACACGCACCTATCTGACGACAACATATATTGTGTATTGAACATAGCCTACATAATATACGAATTGTGGTTAGGGACCCTGCTCGCATGAATATGTAGAATACAAAATGTGTTTTACAAATAGTGGTGGTTAAACACGTGGTTGACACTCTCTAGTCAAAAAAAAATTTAGAAAAGCTAGTCAGGATTTTTGCTTCAAGTAGGAAAACTCTCTCATGTTTGTTTGTGTTAAAAACATAAGACATTTATATTTATAGGTCCTAATTAAAAAATTAGGACACATATTGTTTTTGTCCTTTTTTTTCTTTTTTTTTCTTCGTCAAACTTTTGACAGGCATGGCATGTCGCCCCGACATCTACCAAAAGGAGTAATGAAATCGTAATGAAACTTAATGAAAAAATCTGTTAAACAACATGGTCTAGATATGCAGAAACCAAAATGTTGGGTGATATATCTAACGGAATTCCCTTGGGACTTTAAAAACCAAAACGCTATTTTTTTCTAAAAAATTAGGTTTTTTGGGCATAGCGCTTTAAAGGCAGCTCCAATTTAAATTAGATTTGGTGGAATGTAAGTGCAAGAGTAAATGATTTAACACTTAAAAGAAATAAAAATTACCTAGGGCAGGGATGTCCAACCTTTTATTGTAATGGGCCGCATTGTCACTTAAAATAATTCAATGGGCCGCAAAACCTATTAAAGGGGAACTGAAGTCAATTTTAAGAATATCTTAATAAATGGAAAAAAATACGCTGATTTCAAAAATCAAATCAGTTTCTTCCAATATTGTTTTGTTAAAGAGTTATGAGCAAATATGCATTTTATTTTATGTTAGGGGATTTCCCGTATTACGTCACTGACGTTGTTGAGATTTCGTGCCTATATGCATTGTATACAATCATGTGTCAGTTTAGATGTGAATTAGTAACAGAAGCGCCTGCAGGAGCGTTGTATTTTCGTTTTTATTATGGAGACTTAGCATAACACTTGTCATATAGTCTTACTGAACCAATGTACATGGTGACAGCTTACTTTAAGCGCGGTCATTAAGGCCTGCACGGTCCTGGACCTAAGCTGAATGCTGAGGTATACAGGTCTCGTATTTAAATGACTTTAGAATAATAAGTCTTAGCAATTTATATCATAAATAATAAAAGTGAAAACAGAACAAGAAAACTATAACAGAATGCATTAAACTGTAACTGCCAGCAATTTATAGAAATAAACCAGCCATTAAGCAAAGGCTAGACTATGCGGTGGGAAAAGCCTATTTCTTTCATGGTTTACCTTGGCTGTTTGTATAATGTTTTGCTGTTGTGTATGTGGTGCATTTAATGTCTGCTGTTATTGAAACTGAGCCATTAGCCTACTGGTTGAGAATACCACTTATTGCAAAAAACAGTTAATCCACAGTTGAGTAGCTGATGTGTAGTCTGACAATAAGTACACAGCAAGCACTCAGATAAGTAAGTGAAGAATATATATAATAGATCTTTACTTAACTACCCAAATAAGTTAATAAGAATATACCACATTTCTAATTTAGTTCTTTTTATTAGATATTGTAAAATGGCTAAAGTTAAGCCACTGAGAAGGAAGAAAGAGTGATTGGAGTATATTGTTTTGCTCCAGGATGTACAAATTCCTATTACAGCACTCAAAATTCCAATCCACCTGTGCTCTTCCATCGATTTCCTCACAACGACAAAAAACGGTTGAAGCAATGGATACAACAATGCAAGCGTTCTAAACTACCTGGAAAAAGAACCGCAGTGTGTAGTGCACATATTTGTGACAAGGATTATCATAGTAAAATTGTATTTGACTCCAATGGAGTAGCCAAGATGATGAAAACAAACCACTTGGTGAAAAATACAGTTCCAACAATTTTAAATTTTTCTGATTATGATTTTAAACATAGTGATCAACCCAGTACATCAAGTGCAACTTCAAGAACTTCTTTATCCAAGCAGATAATTGAAAAATAAGGGCTTTTAGTAATGCAAGTCCAGTCTGGCATTTTTTTGTGCACAAATGGATGTACATTCATGCAGCATAAACATTCTTGCGGTGTGTCCATAAGAATACAGTTTTTGCAACGGCACCAAGTCATGTCAATAGGTAATGTTTCTAAATAAACATTTTCTTCTATGGGGCTTGCATCTTCATAGATACTTTCAGACGTTTTCCTTGGTTCAAACTTTAAACGCACATGACTAAATTTGTGTTGTTTTATTGTGTACAATAAAACTTCTTTCATCCATGCCAGAATGCTGAAAACTGTCATCCATTTTAGTGTTACAACATTAACTTAAATTTACTCTAGAAATGAAGAAAACAAAAGAAATTTGTTAAAACTTCTATGCATATGTATACCAAATCTCTCACACTCTCAGTTTGTAGCCTAGGGGTTGATAACAACATTGCTAGTCTACGTTGCAGATTATGGCTATATATTGAAAAGCAACAATCATGAAAGAAATAGGCTGTTCCCACCGCATAGTCTGATCTTTGATTGATGGCTGGTTTATTTCTCTAAATTGCTGGCAGTTACAGTTTACTTCCTCCTGATCTAGTTTTCTTGTTCTGTCTTCACTTCTATGATTTATGATATGAATTGCTAAGACTTATTATTCTAAAGTCATTTAAATACGAGACCTGTATACCTCAGCATTCAGCTTAGGTCCAGGATCGTGCAGGCCTGAATGAGCGCGCTTAAGGTAAGCTGTCACGCGGGTACATTGGTTCAGTTAGGCTATATGACAAGTGTTATGCTAAGTCTCCATAAAAAAACAAAAATACAACGCTCCTGCAGGCGCTTATGTTACTAATTCACCTCTAAACTGGCACATGATTGTATACAATGCATAGGCACGAAATCTCAACAACGTCAGTGACGTAATACGGGAAATCCCCTAACATAAAATAAAATGCATATTTGCTCATAACTCTTTAACAAAACAATATTGGAAGAAACTGATTTGATTTTTGAAATCAGCGTATTTTTTTCCATTTATTAAGATATTCTTAAAATTGACTTCAGTTCCCCTTTAAATTTCAATAAAAATGGCAAGGTTCTAATTAATGGTTTTGAAATGATTTGCGAAATGCGCGAAAAAAAAATTGGTTATGATAAATTGCCTTAAACGACCAGAAAGATATTTATTTTATAAAGCAGACAGTACCCTTATTTAGTAGTACAGTAATGATAAATTGTAATAAACGTAAATTCAAAAGGGGTGTGTCGCATCTCGCCAATCATAAATAAAGGAATCGAGGAATATTAACGCATAATGGCGATTGTTGCGTTGTGATAGAACTGCTTATTATGTGTCAATAATGCAAACTAAAGCCAAGGTAAATAAATAATGTTATGTTGAAGGCAAACAATGTTATTTTAACGTGTGAGGATTTATTATTAAAAGTGCGCGAAATCAGTACCGGTAATTTATATTTTCGCGATTTTGTTAAATTTTGTAATTCGCGAACTTTAGAAAACGGTTCGCGAATAGCGATTTGCGATCCCTTAATTCCAACCCTGAATGGGTACATAAAGAAACAATCAAAAGCCATTAATTTCATCTTTGAAAAAAGGAACAAATAACACACATATAGAAAGAAACAAAAACTTATTTCTGCAATACAAAGTCAATGAGATAAGTGTTTGTCGTCCGTCGGTTTCTTTTTGCAGTTTTAATGTTTACTGCGTCCCTAAAAGCTGACTGATACATTTGAATTAGGCCAAGATTTAAACTTCAAAATAGTACTTGGAGTAAAAATGACTAGCGGGCCGCACAAAAATCTCAGGTGGGCCGCACTGCGGGCCGCAGGTTGGACATCCCTGACCTAGGGAAATACCCTAAAAAATAAGATTTTGTTCTCAAATCATGATTGCGACAGGCATAACATGTCGCCCGACATCTACCAGAAGAAATATTGGAATCGAAATAAAAATTTATTATTTGTTGGAGAACATAGTATAGATACGCAGGAGTAAAATTGTGGGTGATAAATCTAAGGGAATTCCCCTGGAACGTTAAAAACCAAAACGCTATTTTTTCTGAAAAAATAGTATTTTTTGGGGCATAGCGCTTGAATGGCTGCTTCAATTTTGATCAGATTTGGTGAAATGTTAGACCATTAGACACTCTGTGCCAATTAAAATAAAGAAAATATTGACTTAGGGTAATTCCCTTAAAAACGAAGATATGTTCCTGAGTTATGATTGTGACAGGCATGCCATATTGCACTGACAACTCCAACAAGGAGTCGACAAAACAGATTAAACTTTAAGAAGTGTTATATAACATGACCCACACATGTAAAAACGGAAACTTATCCACTAAACCGAGGGGAAATTCTCTGAATCCATGAACAACTAAATCCGGCTGTTTTGGGAATTTAGTTGCATTTTACTATATAGCGCTTGAAAACAAGCTTTAATTTAAAACATTTGTGGTGAAATATTCGTAAATTTAAGACATTTATTCTTTGTTTAACTACACATGAAAAAGAAGTTTGGTTGGGTAACTATAGGACCCATGCGTTTATGCTTGCAGAAACAAACTTAATGCTCGGTGTATAAAATACAAATTGTGGTTAGGGATCCTGTAGCATGAATATATGGCATATAACATAAGTTTTACAAATAGTGGTGGTTAAACAAGTGGTTGACACTCTCTAGTATTAGCAGAGTTTTCTTTGCGTGGTTCGCCACTGCATATCTTAGCTAAGACCTGTAGGGAGTATTGTTTGGGTGCCAACACCTGGCACTAAATCTGGCCTGTAGTTCCTTAGCTAGCTATTGATACGCCAAAATGACTCCAACAAATCCGAGCTCCTTTACGGAGGTTGATTTTATTTTTGACTATACGCGAGCACAGCACCAAATACAAAGTTGGTAAATAAATCGTCTGTTTAAAACGATGGCAAAGTATACACAATTCTTGGCTATTTTCCACGTAAATGGCTGTTTTGCAGTATTGAATTCTTGTCTGCTCTTTACTCTTTGAGCGGTAAAATATATATTTATCTAAGCGTTAAGGCGTTAATCTTTTTTTAGCCCTAAAATGTAAACTGTCGGCGTTAAAATTATTGTTTCAAAGATAAAGTTATTGCTTCAGCATTAAGCATTATTGTTAATTATTAATTGACGTTTAAAGTTCAATTATTTTCTTACCAAAACTGGGGCATGATTGGCAAATGTTAAGTTATTCGGACTTAAGGTTCCGGAAGAGAATAATAATGACGTCATATTGTATACATTACACATTAAGTTTTGCTAATTCTCTACAGACTTTTAAAATTTTACCTTATTAGTTTATTGTATTTGTGTTTTTTTTATGGTGGCATTAAAGCAAACTAATCAGTGGTTAAAGTGCAAGTATGACAACACACCTTTCGGAAGTACTTTCGATTGCAGAAATTTAACTGCAGCACCATTGGGCAATATGCCAAGTTATCCGCACATTCTTCTGGGGGGACTTCCGTTTCTTCGCATTTCGCATTACAAGATATAATTCTCTTCGGTTTCCTACTATAAAAACACGCGTGTGAGGGCCGGTTTGGTCATAGGATCCACACACACCACACGCCGTCGTTTCTGCCCATGTCCACAAGTTCCGACACACTGTAAATTAAATTTTTGTTAATGTTTTTTCTTTTTCTAAATTTTGTTAATGTTTTTTTTTTCTTTTTAACGATGTTAAGACAACTCACTACGCAAACTAACCTGTCCCCATTTGCCCGCAATCCAACGTGGTCGACATGGTCTATTCATACACCGAGCTCGAATGGACGGTTTTTGGTTGACATCGCATTTACTTTCGCCATAAGTCTCCAGTCCGTCAGCAGATGCGCATGTCACTGATCTTCTCTTCCAACCCGAGCCACACGACGGATTGCACTGAGAAATGAAAAGAGTTATTTATATTTTGACCCGTATAGTTTCTCTGGTTCACGTTTGTCAGCTTTAAAACAATTCATTGGCGCGTCACTCCACTTGCTGTGCGTTTACGCATTCGAAACCTACATTTGACCTTTTTTGGGCCACCAAACGGTTGTTTCTTAAGTAATGTTCTACCGAGTATCCTTAAAAATCCCATTTTTCTTCTTCAGGGGATAATATGACTTTAAGCTTCAGTATTGCACATTTAACTTACTGGTGTCCAACTGCCAGTGTTCCATCTGGTAGGGCTGGTACCATCACTATTGCTCGATTGAGTGGCATAATTTGCCATTGAACCATCTTTGTCAGCAATGGATATCCTGCAGATCATCAACAATACGAGCACTGATATATCAACAATCTTACTAAACATTTTTTTCTTCTTTGAACTAAACATAAAACGCTGCGATAGAAATAACAAGCAGTGCACCCAAACAGACGACGAATACATGAACTACAATTTACTAAACTTAGCTAGTTTCATTAAGGGTAACAAAACTAAATACACTTATTTTTTTTTAAATCAGAAAAGCTAGTGAGGATTTTCTCTTTTAAGTAGAAAACTCTGTCACCTGTTTACCGGAGTGCAAAAACATAATAAAGCCTTTTAATTTTTATTTAAATTAGGAGTTGCATGGTTTACCAATTTAGCCTTTATAAATAAGTTGTTTAGGTTATTTTAAGTTTATTTTTGCATTTTATTTGAACTACAATGTGAAAATACTTACATATCAGTTACATCCAGGAAAGTTAGACTTTAGAGAGAATATTCATTTTTATCCCCGTTAATGGGAAAACCAAGTGGTTTAACACACGGGCAATCTCCAGATCACCTCGCGGCTATCGTCGGGTTACCAAAGCTATTGCAGTGTGTTGTATATGATAGACACTTTTCTTTAATTTGGTAGAACCTATTAATCCGCTCGGTCAGGCAATGTCCGTAAAGTGCCATGCCCGAGGGCACAACAGACCAGATAGCCACCAGTTTCGCACCCGCAACCTTTCGATTGAAAGGTGACGCACTTAACCGCTAGACCAACCGGCCGGATAAAGTTTTGCATTGGCCGGAATCGAACCCGTGCCCCCGCTTGGCAGGCGAGGATTCTACCAATGAACCACCAAATGCTTAGTATTGCAACCTGGACATTTATTAAAGTCAGGTCTCTGCTTTTTAGTCGGTCTATCAGACCAGGAAGCAGTAAACACTGGGTCCATACCGGTCGTTATATCAGAAGACATTCAAAACTTTGCTGCGCAGTAGGATAAAACAAAACATTTCCCAGTGTAAAATTTATCGACCCATTATATATTTAATCTGTTTAAATGTCTCTTAGATGTCTATGTTTAACCGTCATAAATGTTGTACGCAATAACGGGTGATTGTGTTGAAACCGGCAATGTGTAGTTAAAAAAGAATATTTGTGTTAAATTTAGGAACATTTTACCACATTTGTTTTTCAATTAAAGCGTCTTGTCAAGCGCTATAGTGAAATGAAGCTAAATTCCTAAAACAGCCCGAATATAACTTCATGTTTAAGGGAATTACCCTAGGTAAATGTTTTTTTCTTTTAATTGGAAAAGAAAGGGAAAACGATCCAACATTCCACCAAATTTGAATGAAATTGGAGCAGTCGTTCAAGCGCTATGCCCCAAAAAAGCTATTTAAAAAAAATCCGTTTTTGGTTTTAACGTCCCAGGGGAATTCTCCGGGATTTATCACCCAAGATTTTTGTTTCTGCATATCTAGACCATGTTGTCTATCTAAGAAATGACAAAGTTTTTTTGCGATTCCATTACTCCTTTTGGTAGATGTCGAAACGACATGGCATGCCTGTTGCAACGTTTGACGTTATGGGAAACGATTAACGTTCAATTCTGAGCGCTTGGCTCGAATATTTTACTCCGATCCAACCCAAAGATCGAGTCAGCGCTCGTTTGAACGTTAGTTTGTTTATTGTCGAAACGTTGTCAATAAAACACACGAATAATTCAATGCACTTCACTCGTGAACGCTTAACTGAGAATCACGTCGAAATAACAGCACAACTCGGTTGCCGATGTACGAAGGAGTATGGACTCAAAAGTTTTAAGTAAAATTTCAGAGGGTTTTAAGTTTAGGTTGCAGATCCAAGCTTTAATTTTTAACTGTGAAAACATCTAAGACTTTCTATATGTCAGGATTCTATGTGACAGCTGTTTTTGTAAGGCCAGTTTGCATTGGAGAGATAGGGAAAAGAATACTTGGTTAAACGCCTCCTACTTACTACTTGTGGCTTGTTAAAGAATCAATTTAAGTATAATTAACAATGATTCTAAAAAAAATAATCAAAGGGTATTAATTAACACTGTGATTAACAATGAGGATTAACTAACAGCTAAATAGTTAACTGTGACAATACAATATATTGGCAGTCGTGCTTATTGTCTTGGGTCTCTTAGAAATTTCTCTGAAGCAATATACCTAAAATTAGCCAATGTAGATACACACCATGTTAGCTAACACCGCCAAAAGATTTAACTCGATTGGACTATTTCGTCCGTATAGTTTGAAGCCTAAATGTGACTGATCACCAGTTGAATTTAATTAATCGGTATTTCCCGGAAAAAAGTTAAAGGTAGTTTTGGGGCATACGCATCTGTTTGTTCGTATTACAATTCTATACTTTGTATGGGTCCCATTTGGAAAAATGGGACACATATTGTGTTTGTCCGTTTTTTTAGAAAAAAATAGCGTTTTGGTTTTTAACGTCCCAGGGGAATTCCCCTGCGTTTATTATCCAAAATTTTGGTTTCTGCTCATCTACCCCATGTTGACTAACAAATGACAAAGTCTCATTGCGATTCTATTTTTCCCTCTGGTAGTTGTCGGCAGGGCCGGTTTTAGGCCGATTTGACCGATTAGATCAAATTGGGCCCCGCACCTTGAAGGGGCCCCGCGGTAGCGGGGGTCTTTCTGTATTACGAGGTTTAAAATACTACTGAAACGTAAAATAAAAAGTGAAATAATATTCTTTCTCATAAAATCAATTTGTTATGCATCGTAACTACATCAAATTCATATTTCTGTGTCTGCCTGTTACGTCATAATGAATATGGTTGCTAAATAATTGTTTGTTTTACTTCCAAACATATATATATATATATATATACATATATTTGGAAGTAAAACAATATATCGTAAATAAGCATCCACATTACCTTTAATTTGTTTTATAGCAAGTATTAAATGTATATTTTTGTAATTTGTATGTACTGGAATGTATTTTATGATATATAAACACCCATAAATTTTGCTATGAAGAGTAGGGGCCCCGCCATCACATTTCTAATTGGGCCCCGCGGTTCCTAGCACCGGGCCTGGTTGTCGGGGCGACATGCCATGCCTGTCAAGCGTTTGACGAAAAAAAGAAGAAAAAAACGGACAAAAACAATATGTGTCCCAATTTTTCAAATGGGACCCATTATATCCAGATTCTGGGTCATATATTCGAATCTACGTCATTACCTTTAGTATTTGTTCGAAGCAAGTGGCAGAATAATTTGGGCGAAGCAGTTTAACAAATATCTGAACTCGCCAAAAACATTTTCTACGTGGATGGTTGTTTAACGTCTGCACTCAGCGAAAAAGAAGCTATCGACGCATAGAAATACCACGTCTACTGTTGCATAAAGGTGGATTCCGTTAGACGAAGTGGGTTTTAAAAAAACAGCGAGTACTGGATGAGATACCGAAAACTTGGTTTTAGAATAGAAAATGTTTGAGAAAATGAGAAATTGACGCTTCGATGTATATAAGCCGCCGTCAAGTTTTGTACGACTACCTGGGGTTTGTTGCCCATGTTGTGTTGGTCGTCAAGATTTTACAACAAGAAATAGTGAGGCAACAACTGACCGGCGATCATGAATTCCGGGATAGCAAAAACGAGTTTGGTTTCAACATTTACCAGAACTATATCGCATCGGTGTAATGTCAGAAACGGACGTTATACACTTTATATTATATTCCTTTATTTTATGCGAAACTATCTGGAATACAGTCAATAGGGTTTAATTGATGGTATGGCAAACAAGTGCTATAGACACTATCTTACACCTTCTATTAGATAAACTAAGAGTAATTAGTTACCCACGGAACCCGTTAATTTCTGCATGTAGAAATATATAACGTTCAGTCAAAAACACCGTTGCAAGCCCACCACATGCTGCTTCCAACCGAATTAACAATGGGGAATCATTGCTATTGTTTCTCAGCAAAATACTCACTCAAACACCATTATTAAGATGCCACCACTCGTCAGATCCATTCGCACAAAGAGATTAATTATCCCATTTATATACGCATGTATCCCATTAATATACGCACCCAAACCGAAATGAGTTACTTAAAAAGCATAGCAATTAAGTTAATGGGTGTATTTCCATTATTATTAGATGCAAAGATACAACCAACCCGTAAAACGGTCTGTGTTATATCGATAGTCGTTTTCCCGACACCATGTTACACCAGACTTATTCCACGCAGTAAATCACTTTGTATGCTCTGCTCAAGTGACATATTTGCTCCCGCAACCCGACCTTGCAATTTTGTACTTCTGACAACTGATTGATTTGTTGACATCAGTGGTAATTTTGGAACAAAGTCTAACTAAATCTGAACATTGATTTCTCTCTCTCTCTCTCTCTCTGGCGTATAACAGCTACGATTTAGCTGGCATCTCCATGGGTGCCTGTGGCGTTTTGAACGTGCTGGTTAGAATTTCTGCGTGCAAAGATAGCCTGAGAAATCAATGATTGAAAAAATATATTGATTTTTTAAGAAATTGTATTGTATCAAAATGTTTAAACGTCGCGTTTAACAGTAACCCTTGGTCCCATGAAATAAACCAATTTGCATCGGAAAAGTGCGATTGTAGGGGGGAACTTTAATTCAAAAAGTGGTCAAAGAACACCTTTGACATAACAAAGACACCAGCGGCAAGTTTGTCGAGTGCGTCATAAATATGCGATAACGTCAAAAAATAAATAAATATAAAAGTCTTATATATAATACTGATTAAAAGAAAGATTTATAATACTTCGCTAAAGAAACTTAGGTAGAATGGTAGAGATGCAAAGGGGGTCAATCCGCGCATCAGTGAAGGGCAAAAATACTGGACACATCGCGTCACCAATGTTTCGTGGCGTAATCAATGACATCATAGATGCTGTATTGCGAAGTCAAATGTCCCCGAGTTCAATCTTCGCGCCGTCAGAGCGGTTAGGGCCATTAACCACCGCACTCCACTCACAGTGAAATATATCATCAAGCCGCCCGAAACACCCAAACTTTGAAGGGTCACATAACGGGTATTGAGGTATAATCATCACCGCGCACCCCCCGACGAGCACGTATGACAACACAACTTTCGGAAGTACTTTCGATTGCAGAATTTTAACTGCAGCACCATTGGGCAATATGCCAAGTTAGGGTCATCCACACATTGTTCTTGTGAGACTTCCGCTTCTTCGCATTTCGCATTACAAGATATCGTTGTCTTCGGCTTCCTACTATAAAAACACGCGTTCGATGCACGATTGGTCATAGGATCCACACACACCACACGCCGTCGTTTCTGCCCATGTCCACAAGTTCCGGAACACTGTAAATTAAAATTTTGTTAATGTTTTTTCTTTTTCTAAATTTTGTTAATGTTTTTTTTCTTTTTAACGATGTTAAGACAACTCACTACGCAAACTAACCTGTCCCCATTTCCCCGCAATCCAACGTGGTCGACATGGTCTATTCATACACCGAGCTCGAATGGACGGTTTTTGGTTGACATCGCATTCACTTTCGCCATAAGTCTCCAGTCCGTCAGCAGATGCGCATGTCACTGATCTTCTCTTCCAACCCGAGCCACACGACGGATTGCACTGGTGAATAAAAGAGATTTTTATTGCTACCCGTACAGTCTTTCTTATGTAAGTTTGTCAGCTTTAAAACAATTTATTAGCGCGTCGCTCCACTTGCTGGACGGTTACGTATTGGAAACCTACATGTGACTTAATGGGCTAGGCACCAAACGGTCATTTCTGACGTGATGTTCTAACTATTGACTTCAAAAATACCAATTTCCAACTGCCGGCGATAACATGAGTTTATGCTCCTGCCATGCAAATATAACTTACCCGTGTCCAACTGCCAGTGTGCCATCTAGCCGGACAGGTATCATCATTGCACGATTGAGTGGATTGAGGTTTGCGGTCGGTGCAATATCTGTCATCCACTACTTCGTCCTCGGTGTGTGTGATGGCGCGCATGCAAACAACGGTCCTTGTGTGGTGTCCACCGCCACATGTGCGGCTGCAGTGTCCCCACGACCCGCTGATCCAACTGATGACAAACAAATCGGTAAATAACGTATAATCAATTGTAAATCGATAGAATACCCAGATTAAAACTTACCGTGGTGCACATGGCTCGACATTGCAAGATTGAATATGCTCGCTCGGCATAGTGGCTGGATTGCAATAACTGTGTTGCACCAGTGTATCATCATCAATACGCCGGCACTCGATTGGGCGACGCTGTGTGCCACCGGCACATGAGGCACTACAAGGCGTCCAATCCCCATGGGTCCAAAGAAAAGCTGACTCCTCTCCGCTTGTGCTTCCCTCCCTTGCGATTGGAACGTTGTATTCGTATTTCAATCCTCGGTTGGGTTCTTGCAACAACATCTAAGAGTACCGGGTGTAAGTTGATATCGGTTTATAACCACAGACATTACTCACCATTACAACAAGATCCTCAGTCGTTGGGCCGAGCGCTTGCAGTGACTCTGGTTCATCCGCAGGACGCTTGTATGAAAACATGGTGCCGGCAATCTCGAACTTTCTTGGCCAATCAATCGCCCATCCACCATTAATATATTCTTCACCGTTAGTATTTTGTAGAGCTGTGCGAATTTGCGGTTTAGCTACAGTTTGACAGCATTCTTTAAAGTTGCCTAGTAATTAATTCTTACCAATATAGTTTTGAACAGATATTTCCAATTCCTGAATAAATATGTTGACCGAGCCTTTTGGAATGGTGACAACTTCTTGATATTCTGCAAAATAACGTCACTTTTTACTTAACAATAAACATATGGTACCATCTTAAATTATAGGGTTATATAAATTAAATGTTCGTCTGTGGCAATCATAAAGTAACAATACTGGCAGAGCAGTGCGTTGTAGCCCGGCAAAAATCTTTAATACAAAATAATGTTATAGAGCCTCGGGCGGAATATTGCGAGAGTTAGGTCATAAGCCGATAAATATCAGAGGCTATGAGACAAGCGGCTATTGTTAGTACCTAGAACAGCGGTGCTGTGTCGGTTTCAAGAGAAGCCTTTGTTATAAATTTCCGGTAAATAAGAAGCATTGTGCGGAAGCTATACAGATTGTTGGATTTGTATATATAGAGTTAATTACGTCGTTCTTACGTGTTCTCGTGACAAGCTGGTTGAAGACTCCAGCTTCGGTATGGCAAGTTGATCCGTCGCCGCCGCAAACACGACATTTATCCTCAACAGCGTCAGAATGCAGAACATGATCACATCCAACATGCTGTAGAAATAACTTGCGTTACCAGCGGTTGATATAATACCCAAAGCAATATTATCTTGGCATAATTTTATACGACTGGATGAATTTTAAGTCTGACCATCCGTAATCGAATTTACATATTGAGTTAACAACCCATAAGCTTACATGGCATTCGCCGTTGATGCACATGTCCAGTGAGTTGGAGAAACATCGTGTTCCGTCCACCACTGCAGGTGCCCTCTCAGCATAGAAACTGTAACCTTGCGGTTTGCAGTTAAGCGCGCACGGGTTCACTTGGTAACCTGATGAGTATAATGCTAAGCACCTGTCGGTTCACGTTTACTGAAGCAACTTACCTCCGTTGAAAGCGATCCAGTTGAAATATCTTCC
The DNA here is from genome assembly GCA_000149265.1 of Ciona savignyi. Taxonomy (NCBI): domain Eukaryota; kingdom Metazoa; phylum Chordata; class Ascidiacea; order Phlebobranchia; family Cionidae; genus Ciona; species Ciona savignyi. Next base: position 113,716 of record CH003236.1, on the reverse strand, counting down.
TTGAAAGGGTTCAGTGTCGAATCGAGCACATTGTTCTTGTCTGAAATCACTGCTACCAGCATTTGGACATGCCTGAAGTAATAAGTTCAGCGTTAGCGTCCAGGGACTTAAAACATCAAAACAACAGGGATGTTAAATCTATAAAACTAGAGAGAAATAAATCCGCTCAATCGTCAAACAGAAGTAGTTTAATAACACACCTAAGCTAAGCAAATATAATGTCCCTACCTGAGTGTTGCATGATCGATATCGCTTGCGCCCACCCACGCAGTATCGGCCGCCATGTTCGGGCGCAGGGTTATCGCAGCTTCGGTGTGAAGAGCTCACACCGGTACCACAAGTTCTGGAACACTCCGCCCAGGAAGTCCAGTCCGCCCACTGACCGTCAACAGAATTTGCGCGGTAACCATATGGCACACAATGCCCCCGGTAGCACCACTGGATAATGCAAGTGTATAAGAAAAGCTGGACAGTAAAAAATGATATTGTAACTTACCCCGCGCGGAGTAATATCTGAGCAATTAGTTCCCTCTGCAGCCGGCATGCTGTTTGTTACACAATAACCGCTTCTGCTTAAGCACCATAACTCTCTACAGACATCCTGGGTAATAATGCAGTGTTACGACATAATACTTTGTATTAAACTGGAAAATTCCAAAAGATAATGTTACAACAAATAAGTTTTATTATTAAGTTGGTGGAATTAGTCGTGTGAGGGAGCCCAACGCTTTGATTTAATGCCCCGACACCTTGTTTAAACACATCGCTCACTTTGGCATTGACAACACGAAGGTGAATAACCGACCACACACATTGCTCTCGTGTTTACCGTAAGCACCATGTATATACGTCAAGCTGTTGCTTGAGAACTCGTTCGAAATTCAGCTCACCCCGTATTTGCACTGTCGGGAGGCGGCTCCGTACTGCAACCGGCACTGTTCATCAGCGTCGTGTAGCTGGCCTGGCAATTCCGTTGGCAATTCAAAATCTCGCTGTGGCGGGCTGTTAAGAAGACACTCCCCCGAGCCAGCACTGCACGGTTACATGGTTTTAGTACACGCAGTCATGAGAAGTCAGTTTACCAAAGTATGCAACTTACTCAAGGAAATCAGTGATGTAGTTCTTGGAGCAAACCGACCAGCTGAAGGGACTCGTGTACTTGGTAAGTTGGGGAGACATGATCTGAGAAGGTTTACCACTTTGCGGGCCACAGTCGTTCTTGGGGCCGTCATGCTCCATTCCAAAACTGGATGAAAGATTGATGGTTGAACTTTGAACAAGGTGCACATAAATTATGGGATCCAATATTTGGGGAGGCCCGCCCCACTTTGAGATGTAACCAGTTAATTAATCACAGTTCCAACTAATCGACCACCGGGTTTGTAATGTCATAAACACGTTTACGATCAAAATTTACCGGATTATTAAATTTCCAGTCACTTTTTATTTAATGAAGTTCGAGTGAATAACCCAGAAGTTGAATAACCAGTGAAAATATTTTAGTTACAAGATTGCACGCAGAGACGAGGCCGTTTGGTTTCCTACGCAGACTCTGTTTTGCGCAGCGATCGCAGTGTAGTTACTGTTTCAATTATTTTTTAATCGGTCGTTTTACGGCTGCATTTTAACTAATTTTGTTTGAAACGGGCAGCAGAAAACTGAGCTCAATTAGAACAAACTTTTCGCCGCAATTACGGCCACTTAACATAACGACACGATCGGGCTTGAAAGGATTGGAATTGTGGACAAGAAGACCATGATATGTAGAATTTAGTATCTTCTTATAGACCAGCACTTAACCAGACAAGCTACGGAACTAGTGCTTGGCGACGAAGCGCTTAATCAGCCCATTAAGGTTGTGTAAAACGTTGCTATTACTTTGATACCAGGAAATCCAGGAGTAGTTATTAAGAGAGGCGCGGATGTGAGACGTGTGATTATCTCAGTCACAAGGACTCACTTATGACCCATTTCATGGGCGATGGTGAATGCCGATGCGAGTCCTGTGTCTTGGTTGATGTTGCAGCTTCTATCAGACTCGCACATACCTCCGACGTTCGCCATGCCTAAGGGAGACATTGAGATTTATCGCCCTGCTATTGTATTCAATGATGCGTGACTTATACTTAGTAATAGATAAATGCGACGGTCTGGTAGATATAGTTACCAACATACAAAACTAGTAAATCCACTGAACCAGTCGTCACTGATTCGACTCCATGAGACTCGACACCACTTATAAAGATACTGGAAGTCTTAATTGCTCATATAGATAAAATTCTGGCCCAAAATTTTATATTTTATCGGTTGTTGGCAAAATAAGCACGACCTCGTAAATATATAATTGACTCCATCAAGTCAGACACGAAGATTATTGTAAAACGTGTTTTATGAAAGCTTTGAAGTTAACGGTTTCTTTGATATTAAAACAACTCAATATAAAGTATATGTTTGTTACACCAATTTGTTGAGGTACTTACCCAATGTAGCGCAAGGCTCGTAGCTATTCACGCATATGTTGTTTCTGAAAAGAAACAAGGGTAAGATGTTTTCACGAAGTAGCGAAGTGTTTATGGACACGGGTTTCGCTGAAATGCGTCATCGCTGTTTGGCAAGAACTCATTGCACAAAGTAAGCAGGGAGGTTAACATTCTTTGACTAATACGGCAAAAGGTACTACATACGGCACCTAAGTATCTACAATTATTCGGAACAAATCTGAATAACCAGTCGATTCACAACACAGTTCGAGCGTGAAATTGCCGTTAATGTTCCAATCAATATAAACGTATCATTACCACCATTGAAAGCGATATACTTGTGTCTATCTTACGCACGCAATAAAGCACAGCGAAATCCAGCCTTCCCACGACAAACTTTTTTAACGTCACAGATCGGAAGACGCCCGTCACGCATGAATGAACGAGAAAACCTTAGACAATTTAAATAATGACGTAATCAGTGCTTTATCGTAGAAATGGTAAACGCTCTAGAATGGAACTCGACGTTAACCTTAAATTCTAACTTTTTGGTTTGTTTAAAGTTGGTTTCATTTGGCGTTTTGCTATATCTCCTTAAAGTATAAGTTCAAGTTTATGTCCTACACGTAGCAACGCGTATTAAACCGCTCGTATTGACTTTAAAGTTGCATAGTGCTTTATGGGACAACTTACACCGAACCCGATTTTTCGTTTCTTCTTAATTGGCCCTGTGCGCAAATAAGTATAGGCGACAAAAGCAAATATATTAAGTGGCTGTGTCAACTTATTAAATAAAATGTTTGCTGTCTGTCCCAAAGCCACCGCCGTATAATGGTAACTTACCCAGTTAGCAACACAGCATTGTCGTGATGTGCCAACCCAGAATCTGATGAATCACCCGTGGCGTTGATGTTAACCCCGGCTTGCCACTCGCAGAAACTGCCCAGTGAGATACCGGCGTGGTTGTTGATTTCTAATCCAGGCTGTTAATACAATGTTGTTAATTTCACAAAAAAACCATCGTCAAAGTGCCAAATCTAACTTAAGTGTTATGAAATGAACCGGTTTATACCAGATGAGTTGTCGGCAGAACCAGTCACGCTTAACCATATTTGAGAGAGATTGTCATGATGGCTATTTTGTTTCGTTTGTTCTTTTATGACATACAAGTTCAGTCGATTGTGACGTTAGTTAATGACTAAGTACCATGACACAACGTTAGATCTCTATCAGGAGGGCGTTGATTAGCGAAGTAGAAACGATAATACAGTATTAGCCTGTTCCCAGAGCAAAATATTTACGTCGGCTGCTATTGGAATTCGCTTTAACCACGCAACCGATAAAAACCGGATTGACTTTCTAAGTATGAAGCGGTTATGGAATATTCGAAGCAAACAGGTTGGTTTGGCTTGCTTACAGCAATATTGGTCGGAAAACCACACCAGCACGAACATTCTGTATTTGGTGTTACCTGGTCTTCGGTAAGGATGATGACGCGTGTTATTATGATGTTCACAGCGTTGCCGATGCTTGCGTCGTGGTAAAATCCGGCCACCTAAATATCGTTTCCGTCAATATGTGATTCCACGCCATATATAGCAAGCTCTGGATACGTACAATATTCATGATGGTGAGGATGTATTTCTCAAGCTCTTGCTTCCCATGCGTGATCATCAGCTTTTTGTCGGCCACAACCATGGTCTCAACATTCCGTTCAACGCTCACGGAGCGTTTGCTACGCCTTCCCCCGAGAATACGGTCTCGGCCAGCACTGGTTCGGTGGTTTGAAAATGAATCAAAATCAGCGGAATTAGATTCCCTTCTGCTTCGTTTTTCCGTGTGTTTGTCTTGCTCTCCACGTTCAGATTCTGCAAGGTCATGTTTAAAGCGCATATTTACCAACCGAATAAAGACAAACTTACCGGTATTACCGCAGTGTCCGACCTCTGCTTTCTTTTCATCAACCCTGACCACTGTGGATCGCTTGACAATGATGTGAGGATGCGGTCCCTCCCCCGTCTCGTTCATTGTGTGGTTCCATTTCGGCTCGATGAAGAATGTGTCATCTCCTTTCGCAATCACCCCTTGCTGATAAAAGAAGTACGTGAGAGGATGTTACTTAACTTTCAAAGCGACTTGCTTACCAATCCATTGCAAAGACTGAGCGCTACTTTGGAGAAGCTATCGTGATTGTGAATGACTCCGATATAATGACAGTCCTCTAACTTGGAATGTCGGGATTTAATTTTTCCTCCTTTGGATCTTTCTTCCACGATAAAGTTTTGTGAAACTAGTTTATAATTCCTTGTAAGTCGGAGTCGAGCTCCGGAGAGCGGAAATTCAGGGGAATTCCCTAAGTCAAAAAATACTTCGTGTAAACCGTCTTGTGTTGTAGTGTCTAATTTATCGCTGGCGTCCGTCATTTGAACGCTTCGTTTTTTTCTTAGCCCTTCGGAGTTGATTTTGGATAGCGGCTTGAGGTTGGCGAACTCAATAAATTCCCCATTTCGGCTAACTCTTTGTGGCCATACCGTGTGAATGGTCGAATCGCTTGACGCGTGTTTCATGTCTTCAAAAGTTCTTAATGATAATTCTGCACCGTAGAATTCCCATGAAAAAAAAGAAATTCCGTTGTTAAAAGTTACTTTAGCCGGTATCGTGTTTGTAACCGTAGTGTGAGTAATAAAAGCAGATGAGAAATTTAACGCTTCAGCGATTTTCTAAAGAATCTGGTTCGTTGCCTTATTAGATTCCTGGGAAGCCGAGAAAATATCAAAAGTTCATCAAAGTAAAGAGCCCTGAACAAAGGCCTCGTATTAAATGGCCCGTTCTTGCCTTGGTATGTTTATTTAGCAGTGGCGGGCATAGATAATATACGGCAGGGAACTTTCGCCATAGCCGAGTGTAAACCATGATAAACGTGTATATGGTTGAGGTAATAAACAAACATTCGCTCATCATTTGGCGTTGATATTTGTAACTTTAACCCGGACTCACCGTGTCGACGTTGTATATGTTTGGTGGCCAGTGCTTCCGTCGACTGGAACAGTGATGCCCCGATGAAAATAATTATAGAAATAAGTTGAACGTTGAATGAAGAAGGTGTCATCATAAATAGATTAAATTAAATAAATAAAAAGACCCAGCGCTTTATAACATATGACGTGGGGCGATGCTTGGGGTTTGCGGCAGCAAAATTGTTGTAAACAGGTAACTCGTTTCGTAATAAGTCAGATAATAAACGTTTCTTAAATCGCTGCTTATATCTGAAAGTAAAATTCGAGGTTAGTACAGCTGCAGGAAAATCAGTCAATGACTTTACAATGCTACTTCTGTGCGCCGGTAATGACTGGGTGATTCAAGGTGAATCTCTGACTCTCGTCTAACTAATTCACGACGTTGACGTCACTGACTATATTTAGACCCCAACGTTCAAAGAGAAGCATGTTTTGTAAGTCGCTTCCGGCGGCAACAATCGCGTTCCATTGTTCGTTGCAAACTTCGTCTCTACGCTTCGCTGCTCTATACCTTTGTGTGAGCCTCCATAAACAGCGGCCGAGTTATAGCAGCCAACTTGAATAGCGTGAGGACTTTTATGATTAATGATTTGGAACGATCTATAAACTTTACCCCGCTGCCACAGTCATTGAAATCGTTTGATTGATTCTAAAATCACAAAGCAAAAGGAAACAAGAAAACATGAAAGCCGCCGCTTCTTGCACCTGAAACTTTTCGCTTTTTTAAGCACCGCCCCTTACTTTTATTTTAAGTTGAATGTTTCTATTAGATTATAAAACAAAACTGCACGATAAACACACAGATTTTGAAACATTACGGCAAAGTTACTGCTTAATTTACGACTGCTGAACAGCGCACAGACTAGGCTGTTATATCTACTGCGCGTTTTTCTTGTGAGCAAACATCGCTTCTTTTTTTCTTCCGCACTCTTTTCCACTTTTAATGTGATGACAAAATCGCCTAAAACGCACTATTTTTCGCGAGTGTCCGCAGACACGTTGTCTGTGATGTTACTGCCATCTATCGCCAATGCATCATTTTAACTTTATTACCTATTTCTGCTCCATTGTTCTAAATTGGGCCTTCGCTCACTGGATGGATAATAAAGAATATTGAATTGTCAGTCAAAGCACAGAAAATATAAGGTAAACGCGAATATACTAGGAATCATTTTACGTCATTGAACTTAACGGTAAGACCACAGTAGTCGCAGAAGCCTAGCGGTTGCATCCCACCACGACGCTTTCATTGCGCAACGACTTTACGTTGCTTTATTCGCACCAAAAGATTTTAAAAGTAGATTGCCGAGAAGAAATATATGTTTTCTCAGTTCCCTTGCTTCCTGGCAAGACACTGTTATTGACATTCCAGTCTGTTTAGACTTCGGTCATCAACACATTTTTATTGAACTAATTAACTCAATCAAGTAAAAACACATAAATCTAATGCCACAAAAAGACTGGCAAGCTGCCTGTTCAAAATCGACCAGTAAAATCACCCTAACATGACTAATGATACATATCACTGCAAAATTCTTTAGAATGATTTGTCTTCCAAATTGATGAAAATGATTCGATTTCTCTACCACCACTACAGTAAGTACTTGGGGGCTGGGTTGTTTAGAAGGGTTTATGTTTCCGCGCGTAATCCGTACCGGATACCCCACGCTATTCATCTTGTAGCGATGACTAGTTGTTTGGAAAACCAAGCCTCGCTGTGTAGGAGGGCTCGTTACAATATATAAACTTCGCTCCTCACAACGTGTGTTAGTACTCAATAAATCAGTAGCTTTCTGTCAGTGTGCGATATGACGGTCCTTTATGTTCAAGTTTCTTCTTATGCGCGGAACCGCTGTTTACCAAGCTATCGTTTCTACATAGATCTTATCCCTTGTCGTGAGTCATAAAAACAGAATATTTGTTGTCTTAATCAACTTTTAAGATACAATATTTATTAGATCGAAACGATTAAGAGCGTTAGCGTACCGGTCGCATTTGTCGTGTTACTGGGCAGTACTCGCGTGTATGTGACCCATAGCCACTAAAGCGGCGGCACCTGTGCGAATCGGTAACCCAACCTCCCGCTATCCCCATTCTCACCCTGCTGACGTAACCCTCTATTTATACTAAGCTTCAGGGTGAACGTTGAGATCTAATCTGTACAACGGGCTACATTATTACGATGGTTGTTTTTTGGGGGTGGGGGTTGAAAACGACTTGCGTAAGCGATCCAACTAATTAGTGCGATAACGTTTATATGTGACGTAACCCTTCCAGTTTTGCAATATCTTCGATGTATTCGATTGGTCACTTGATCAACATTATGACATCATTTATATATTCCATAAAATCACGCATTTAGTATCTTGTAATCACTGATATCCTCTAAGATAAGCAATCGAAAAGATATTTTTCAATGCCAGTGACATCAATGATTTTTCATATGTTTACCCCCGGAAATATACCGATGATCAACGCCCGGGGACAATTTAAAAAAATACCAAGTGGAAATGAATATTGTGCGGCTTCGCTATAGATGCAATCAGCGTGACGCGTAGTATACCAACACGTACGCAGAAGCGCACCGCATGTTTTGTTCCAGGCACCCTATCGATGTGGCGTTAACAAGTACTTACATCTATATACGGTAGATAAAGAATGGGGTAATTTCCTCTAACTCCATAGTTGTTGACTGTTAATGTACATTCTCCCGCCCCTAAATTTAAACGATATTTTGTCCGACTATGCGTTATATAATGTCCGACTACCCTTTCTAATAATATCATGTCATATATTTTGTCGCAAAAACACGGCATCTAACTTGGTATTCGCATCATATTTGTATATGTTGGTGATTACTAACCAAATATGGGATAAGAGCTCTGTTTTTTTATAGTTTATAGTTAACTCAGATAAATAGCAAAAATCTAAGAATTTCAAGATATGAGAACCTCATTAATCAAGCTCATTAATCAAGTTTTTAATTCTTGTCAATCAATGTCAATTCGCGGTATGTAGTAATGGTCGTTATTCAATCACGTTCATTCATAAGTTACTGTAGGATTTGGCCCCACTCCTAGACCCAACCATCCTTGTGGTAAGGATCGGCATGGAGAAACGTAGGTATCAGCACAAGGCGTATTTATGTAGTGCTAGTGCTCATCATTGATTACCTCACCAGGCGGAATTATAGGTTCATCGTGTTGTAGCGCCGAAGGACTAGGTCACACGTTTGCGGTATCGCAACCAGTGGTTTATGTTAACCCTATCAGATAAATTAAATATAAATAAACACCAGCGTAGCCTATTGTATACCATGGTAGACCAATTGTTTATAACATAATAACCAAAGTTAAAAACTTGGCTGAGGATAGATATACCAGATTTACAATGTATGCGGTTATGACACATGCCCATTGCAAACACAAGTAAAGCTTTAATTTGCAGGGCTTGGCTTAGTTAATTGTATTAACACAACAGATAACGTTGCATACTATTTTACCGAATAAACAGATTACGACGAAATAATGTGACATAATGAGCGCACATTTTGAATAAAATATAGAATAAAAAAAATTAACCTGAATAAAAAAACCTTTGGATAGGCAAATGCTCCAATTATCGCGTTTATGGCCATTTTTATATGAGTGAAAGACAATGTAAGACATGTGACAGAGTCATAATCAGCCTAACAGTACATTTACACACGGTAATCCAGCTCACGCCTCAATCCACTACGGTAGGTCCAAGTTATAGCATTATAAGCATATGATCCACGTATAATGAAATATCATTACTTAGTATTGAGGAACGACTATTAAGCAACCAACTTATATTTAGCCATCACTGAAATGAAAGTTAATTACCGATCCTATTTTTGTATCAAATAGTAACATATTGGATGTTATAGCTCCAGTGTAATTACACTGAGATATAATTTGTTTACCAAAGTATATATTTAAATATATATCGCAGCGGCACACGGAGTTAAAAATGTTATGTTAAAGGTGATGACATCACTTACAAAGAAATGTTCTTTCTTTTCGGGGCTGACCGGAATTTCTGAATGATCGACAGTACAAAATGCGGTCGCGCTGATAATCCATCGGCCACGTAGGACTAAATTGTTCGTAAGCCAAATCAAAAGAATGAATAAATATGGCGCCATCAAGCTGCGGTCGAAAAGTGTGCAGACAAAGGCTGATGATGACTTTAAGATGACTATATATCGAATATTCTGAATTGGTGTATTTGAACTACCACGGTATAAAAGCGAAGGATATTGGCACATCAATGAAGATCTTTGTGTACTCAATATTTTTTACTTTGATTCGAGTAATGGAATATATAAACTTATCAATAAAAAAAGACTTACAATTGCGATGTGACATTCGTTAAAACATGTTAGATAAAAAATCAAGCATTTGAATAAAATGGCTGCGATCTTTATTATACAAAAGAGGAATGTAAATTAAAGTCATGGCGCCCCGTAGTTTACCCATTGAGTTCATTAAGACACCGGATCATTGACCTTATGACCTCATATTGGCTTCTGTTTTATGTCATGATTACTTCTCATCATGAATGATTTCATAGACGTGTTTATTACCCAAGGAGAAAGTTGGGGGATTTGAGGTGTGGTTGATGGATTTTTATACTTATTTTATGAGATGGATTAACTACCGGTACTAGGTTACTCTGTAACTCTATATACACGAATGACATCACTGCAGACTGGGTTTGTACGGAAATAAGCGATCGATTGTATTGAATCTGACACATTAGTGGCTAAGCCGATCACCACCAGAGAAGATTTGTTAAAGCCGTTTGCTGTTGAGAAGCAGGGTCGGTATACAGAGCGATGAAACGAAGTTTGTTTTCGAATAATTACAACCTAATCTGCGGACGTCACAATAAAACTCTTGTCTCCGAATAAGAAGAAGGTCAGACGAACAGGCTGCTGATAAACATTCCTCACTATGATGGGAGAATGGTAATGGTTAGACATAATACCCTATTGTTAGTCAGCAGTTATCTGGTGAATTGCCTTGCGTTCAAACGGGGACTACATATTGATTAGGGAAAAGTTTATTTTCCGGTGGGTTGGGGAATCGAACCCATATTACTTGTTTGTGTGTTCTGGCAATGAAATGTGAACTGTGACGCAACAATGGAAGTCTGTGGCCCCGTTTAACTGAACTTCGACGAAACGACGTGGTGACGTAAGCAGGCTATTTATGGTGCTAGCTGGAGGCGAAGCGTGTCACGGTTTCGTTAATGGCGCATTACGCTATGTCCCAACAAAACAATAAACCGAGTACAAAGTATATAATACAAGGATTAGTCTGCTCATGTCATTTACCGAAATATCATCTCAACAGATAATCCAATAATTTGTCCAAAGTAGTCAGATGATTATCAACGTCCACGTGTAAAACCTTAAGAGGCTATATTAGGTATGCATTGCATTCTCCACAGCGGTTTGAATCAAACTTGACATCCATAACAACAGTAAAAAAAATGAAAAAATATTCTTTTCGGCTGGTTGGCACAATCGGTAAAAGCGTTGGTCCCCGGATACGCGAAAGGTTGTGGATTTGAGACAGTTGTTGATTAGATGGCTAAGTTCTTGGACAAGAAAAAACATCAATTGAACCTAATGGATTAATGTGTTTTACTATAACTAAAAAGGCGTCTTATTTATGGACAACACACGACACATGACAACACCTCCGGTGACCAACGATTAGTTTTTTTTTCCATTTTTTTATACCGTGCCAAGTTTCGAACTCATGATGGGTCACCAGTACCGTTTTTTTGTATAAGAGTCGATATAAGTATCGGTCACGTTGACCATTCGGCCGCACGACCGTACAACCCAACGATTTAGTTATTACTGTGTAGTTATTGTCCAAGTAATAACACTTCCTTGTGTATTTCCCGTAAAATTTGAAGTGTGTACGTGGGTTAATTTTTTCATTCACGGTGATAAAACATGACATAAAGAATCACGAATCGTTAGCTTAAATTAAGCTCGTTCATTTTTATATTCAAGCAGTGTCGTGTTTTCTAGGTTCCATGACAACTGAACCCCTTACAACTGAACCCCTTACAACTGAACCCTTACAACTGAACCCTTTACAACTGAACCCCTACAATTAAGCCCCTTACAACTGAACTCCTTTTAACTGAACCCCTTTAAACTGAACCCCTTTACAACTGAACCCATTTCAATTGAACCTCTTTACAACTGAACCCCCTTTTCAGTTAAAAGCGTTCGGTTAAAAGGGGTTCAGTTGTAAAGGGGTTCAGTTGTAGGGGCTCAGTTGTAAGGGGTTAAGTTGTAAGGGGTTCAGTTGACTGGTCACCGTTTTCTAAAAGTAAGAAATAAGGGACACAATATACAGATGTCTTGTCGGGGTTGTGTTATATCGCCACGGAAAAGTTTTCCAGACCTACAAAATATCTAACAGGATGATACAATTTCAATAACTCTTCGCAATAATTTTTTCTTTTAGAAAATGGGACTTATCTTGGTTGTATTCGTTTTCTCTGTTGTTTTTTACCCATCTGCGAAATTAACTGTAACGCATATTTAGACCGAAAGAAAATATCCAATCAGGTTTGAGGAAAGATGTGTTTAGTAATGTTTTGGTAATAGCTCTACGAAATTCCCCAGTAACCTATAAAACTGAAATAAATGACCGGAATGTGTAATGTATACTTTAAGAAAAATAAAACACAGTTTGTTTTTGTTTACACTAACCTGTTGGTAATTTGTCTTTCAACAGTCTTCAAATGTGACTTAAAATCACACTCGCCAACAAAAAATGTTAAAAGTAAGACTATTAAATCTTGGTTTTGTAACATTGATTTTAAAACAATCTTCCCTCAGATATAGTCCTGTCGTGTGATCCATGAGATCTGGATGGAAGTCCACATCAGGCGTTGAGAGACCTACCCTTGTCCTTTTTGTGTCAACAGATGCTACATTAGAAGTTATATCAAAGCGCGTAAAAAATCATGATAAAACTACGTAACAAGTTTATAGTAGACTTTTTTAAGTGAAAGTTTACCAATTTTCTGTCGGTTAATTCGCGCTCACCTCAGACACTACGTTTACTTTTAAAATGACAGCTTTATACAAATAGTATCTATACTAGGTATACCTTCGGCAAAACATTTGTTGGTATTTTTATATTATTCGTATAACAGCTAAGAAGGCAATCCTTTAACTTTTAATGCCCTTTTTATCCAATGTTACCATATCCCTAAACAATATATCCATTTTACCCCTCAGTGACTATATCTATGTGTCTACAAGCGCGTTTTCATTCCAAACAAAGATGAAACAAACTAGAATAAACTCAACCAAAGCTCATAATATCTGATCGTTGTTGGGTTGCTGCAGGTACGATTGCGTCCGTACTAAGCTAATTTGCACTGTGTGGTAAGTGCAAAATAGAACAGTCCATAAAAATTAGTAGCCGGTGAATAATGGACGTGGTGGAACCACATAAACAATGAAAATAAAGGACGAAAGCGATATTGGTGGTTTCAATGCAAATATTGGGAAGGTGAATGACCGGAGATAAAAGGGAAGGCAGAGCGTCTCTGCAATTCGATAGAACAACGCAGCTCTTTCATTATTGCGTATCAATGCCTTATTCCACTACGCAACACAATCAACAAATATGGTTTAGTGATTTAAGGCGGTGTCTCATATAATGTGAGAACAAATATTTCGTTTCCGATTTATGAATGAAGATCAAGGTTGTCAACAAAAGGCCTTTGTGACGTCACAGAATCCGATTATTTGCACAGGGCGAAGGAACGCTTGACAGAGCATTGATCAAAAGCTCGGTTTCGCTGCATTTTTGCACCTGTTTCACGCTGCTTACAATAGATCGGTTGTCGTGTCAATTTTGATTACGTCATATTGATGGGTCAATTAAAACAACAACTGAAGACAAATGTACAAAATGTGCAATGTCATATTCAATCCTGCGTCATTCCATACAAAGGTTTATGATAACACAATTAAGATTGTGACGCAAGAAATTCCAAACAAAGGCGGCGTATTCGAAAAGTCCCAAATCAAGACCCAGAAATGTTTTAGCGAAGAATTAAAACGTCCTATTATAATTCCCGCTATACTAACAAAGCGGTGTCTTTGGTGACGGGAATAACAGGAATGTGGTAAAATAAGAAAGTATACTCGTGCTTATACCTGTGGAGGGGACAACCAAGGATGTTATCACACAGGTTCGTAAGATGACTAGGTGTGCTCCGTTGGATTACCGGAGCAAATCGTATTGCGTTGTAGTTTTTTTAATCTTAAATCCAGTGTACCTAAGCAACAATCGCTAGGTGCGCGAAAATGATTACAATTTAGTGCTTACTGCAAGGGATACAAATGCATGGATGGCATAAAGAAAAGGGACCGACTCGGTAATGGCTGGATTTTACACTACAACTTTTCTGCGGACCATCCTAACGCAATGCCACTTTGACGTCCGGTTAAAACCCAAGCTTATTTAGGATAGGATAGGATAGGATAGGATATTCATGTTTATCCCCGTGAATGGGAAAACCCAGGGGGTTATCACACGGGCAATCGTCAGATCACCTCGCGCACATCGTCGGGTTAACGGAGCTATTGCAGTGTGTTGTATATGATAGATAGACACGTTCCTTCAATTTGGTAGAACCCATTAATCCGCTGGGTTCAGGCAATGTCCGTAAAGTGCCTTGCCCAAGAACACAACCGACTAGCTAGCGACCAGTTTCGCACCTGTGACCTTTCGACTGAAAGGCGACGCACTTAACCGCTAGACCACCGGGCCGGACAAATTTTTAATGAGACATGACAGAACTAAATCAAGCACCGCTAAAACCAATGCTGCTTTACATTTACCATTACAATTAGGTTTTGTGGTCGGATAAGAATCGTCAGAATACCTCACACGAATACGCAAGGGATCGTTCTCACACTGGCAACCTTCAGATTACCTCCTGACAAACCGTCAGCTTACCGGAGCGATTGCAGTGTGTTGTACATAAATGAAACGGTTCTTTAGTTTACTCAAACTAACTAATCAATTCATTTCAGCCGATGTTCGCCAATTTTCCAATCTGGGCCCCTTTTAAAAGTCAACGACCAGTTTCAGTTGAAAACGACGTAATAACCAGCCTAGAAAATTCGGCTGAACAGTATTATAGTAGCCTATAAAGGATTAGTGGTTATTGCCATGAATATTGTTAGAATTGCGTTAGTGCAAAGTGCTAAAGTGTATACATTTTTGATGGTCAAATTGAAATGAATATTCGTTTGTAAGATCTGTTAGGTATGATTTTGTATCATGCCGTAGATTAGGGGATAATCAGTAGGTATTTCTTTCCTAATAGAGGGTTACTGTGATTCAAACAGGCAACGTACTAAACATTTTTTGGTTAACAATGCAGTTGTTATGTGATTTTCTTGCCCGTTGCTCTATAAATATATCCGCGTGTAAGCGTATGCACTGAACACTGAATCACCTACGCTGTGTGTGATTCAACAGCTTAATTTCACCAACCAAATGATTTTATCGCTTTGGCATATTTTTTCTTAACCGAGTTAAAAATTTCATTACCGTGTACGGATTTATTCCTGTGTTTAGTACGCGATCGTATTTGCCTATACGATTGCGCCGAATTGTGATACGCCTTATATGGTGTCAAGAAAACGCCGATAATTCGCCTCGTGTCTTAATTTAATAAACTTTACAAATTAGACAACAATAATCGCAAGTCAGCACGAGTGCAAGAGCTAACCACATGAGCTTAATAGTGGCCGCAGGGGCGAAGTTCCCCTCGGCACAGTCTATTGTCTCACTAAGAGTTCAACGGAGATCAATGATCATTAGGTCTTACCACACACGCGTCTGCGGTCTTGGCAACGCAAATAGGTAGAGTGCGGCGACGACTCTCAATTATCTCTATGTCCAAAGCCGAGTTGTCGGAGGTATTACATCGCAAATCGTGAATGCTTGATTGATATATTTCCTCGTGGGTGGGAACCCAACAGGTTTTAAACTTTTTACCCACGGATCTGGCAGGTTACCTCATGATTAAAGTCGAATCGGAACAGTTCGATTTTAAGAATGGTTTGTTTATTTACACTCTCACGGACAGTTGACGCCAGTTTTGCAATTCCGCATTCTGTCCTAAATCGAGTTTTAACTGTTCAGGTTGATTTATATGTTCCTGGTAACAAGGGATCATTGGACACCTGGTCAAACTCGATTACAGTAAGTCTACAACGTTATTTAATAACACGACAAGAGAAACGATATTGACGAATCAACACTATTCGCAGCACTTACTAGAAATCGTGGATTATCACCCGTGGCTGCCGCTATCCTGCTGACGTCAATTGGAAATAGGAAATCTATCAATTACGATGCGTGACACGTGCGATTGCTTTCTGTAATAACGCCGCCGAGGGAGAATGCACAATGGACGCTTGGAGCGGTTTGTTTTATTTGTCTCCACCGGAGGCCCCATCTATCAGAGCAAATACATCGCGTATTCTGACGTCATGAGTGCCAATCAACTTTCAATTTACACACGTCTGTGACGTAGATACTTTCACTGCTTGTCGGAGCATCGATTGTTACTTTTGTTCTATGACACCCCAGTTCATTGACGAAGATGAAACCATTGGGTATGACGCAATTGGGGAAACCCCCCAGCGGCTATGGTTTCATTTTCTTCGAATCGGGTTCATCTGAGCGCTTCTTTCCTCCCACTATGACGTGACTATCCTCGTCCTCTGATTGGCTGTCGTCGCTTGTACGAAATATAGTTGTGGGCTGGGTTCTGTTGATGCGATGAAATCATTACTACGGGATTATGTGTAACACAGAAATAGACAAAAACGAAAAAGATGGAAATGGGGAAACTGCCCAATATGATGACTATTTAAAAAAGGATAGTGTTGTAATTTTAAATTTGGTGTACGGTTTAAGGGTTAGGTTTTCTTTATTTAGCGCGCGTTTCCCTCTTTCCGGACTTTGTCCTGTCAGGTCGCAAATCACTCACTCTTTGTAAGCGTGCGATATCCATCTCGGGTTGCTCTCTGCTGCCGACGCGTGTTTGAGAAGCGCCTCCCGCGGGTTGGAATCGTCGTGCGTGTCTTTCGCGATGCTCTTCATGATAAACGACGCCAAGGTGCTGCCGTGAGCTTTCAAACGACCACCGGCACCTGCAGATCAACATTGTAAAGGTTTATTTATAACAAAAATAATAATATAGGACATGTTGTATTGCGTATTTTGGGGTATTTTGACTTGGGTTTTAAAATTTTCTATACATTTTCGTAGAAGTGACAATTGCCTGTGTTAACATTCATTGCGGTTTTCCATTCCGTGGGATAAAAGTCGAGCAACTACACTGTTATCATACGGTATCTATTGATCCTGTGATAAAAAAACGTAGTCATCCAATAGCGCACTAAAATCAAAACAAACATCCATAGACAGGTGGCCATTTATCGGGTAAATGTTTAAAACGAAGTGTGATGTGCAAAATTCCACGCAGTAATATAGTTTCTGTAATAAAATCGGCCACAAGGTGTGCCGCAGAGCACAAGAAGGTACCTCCGCGGCCAGACAGAGGAGCCATTGGTTTGTGAGATATGACTGGATCCTTCCGGTCTTTCTCCTCCTGTTTCCTGGTGCTCCGTTCCCGATCCTCACGATACAAGGGGAGCGAATAAGCTGCAACATAATGGCGGGGATGAAAACTGAGCTGCATATTTGAAAAATCTTTTTTTGCGTCAGTGTGTTAGAAACATTATCAGCTATTATCAATGAAAATCACATTGTTATTCGTAAACTCAAATCAATTTCTTTCTAAAATGTATTGTTTGACAGTCTATTAATTCCGTGGTATTACAAAAATAGTTGCGTGTGGTTAAAGGTCTTTTTATTATGTAAATGTAAATTATCCACCCATCAAAATTGTGGAATAAAACTAGTCTCATCTTGTTTGGAATGATAATCAAACCAGCTAAGCAAATATTGGCAGTGGGGACATGTTCATTATTTGAACAAATTGAAAGTTATTAAAATTCCAGCTGAACTAAAATAACGTCATAGGTCAGATATGACGTACTTGTGGAAAGTTGGTGGTTAGAGTCCCACATTGACCACTAATTTTTAAAAAATATACGAAACTGAATCGTGAAATATTTCATCCAGACTTGAAAAGGCTTTGGCTATCCAAATGGTTTTTAAAACAATAATTTTGATAAATTCGAGGGAAAAAGATGACAGCTAATAAATGAATCACTTTTTAGACTTTTTGTTTTCAATGAATAATCATGATTATGTCGTTGTTTCTAAAAATAATTAAAAACAAGTATTATATTGACTGTCATAATCTGCCTGAAATAAATCCATTTAAAGAGAAATGCTTCTAAAAAATGATCAATCAAGATAATATTGGATAAATGTAAAGCCTCACGGCTCTGTGGGTTAATGCCTCGGGTAAAAGGTTGTTGTATTAAAATCCACTGATAACTAGTCGGTCGTGTCAGGCATGACACTTTGTTTGCCTAAACCTAATAGATTAATGGCTTCACAGTACTACAGTAGCAAATCTAATTTACATAAAACACACTTTAGTAGCTTTAGCTACTGGTCCGTGGTGCATCACATTGATAAGTGATAAAATGGCTTCCTTAAACTCTAGGATATAAATGACATCTCCAACTCCTCACAACCGTTGTAGGGTGATGGTAATAAAGAAACAAACTTACGAGTGATAATCTTGTGTCTCACGAAAATATCCTCCTGGTTCACTTTCTTTCGTTTTTTAACAACAGACAACATAGCGCCTCGAGTGCTTCGCTCGGGATCATATAAGATCTTTATGTCTCCGTCAGCGGTTGCCACCATCAGCTGGTTGAGTTTGGGATGCCATAAACACCGGATGGCGCTCTGTGGGAGTTGACATTGAGTAAATAATTTCCTCCGATGCCAAGATATCCGACTCTACTGTCTTATGGTTGCTTTCTCGATTCTGTTCACACTGTAGACATTCAAATGCAGATGAAAAAATACGCCTTGCTATGTGATTGCCAGAACTTTTTTTTTAACTGCTGTTGCCAATGTGTATCAGAATTTATTTCAATATTCCTAGGTAAATAAAGCATATTTGCACCTACTAAAGTAATGTCTACAGGAACTGACAATGATGTATAGTCATATTGAGCAGTAAAACTGTTTTAAGCTGAAAATCTAGCAAACAAAATTGTATGGTAATAGAAGAAACCCTGACTTACCGCATCAGCAACATCGATTTCACTGACAACTTGGAGGTCGGTTCGATCGAGGAAGACAAGTTTGCTCCGTCCTGCTCCTCTCTTCACTGAGGTCCCGGTCACCAGCAACTTCTCATTCGGACTGAATATGCAATCCGTTCTGTATGATACTTAGGTTAATTGTTGGATACTGGATGCTTACATCATTTCATCACTGTAAATTGGTAATGGATGAGAATCGAATCCCAAACCTGTCTGGTTATGTCCACCATGAATTTCAAAGTTAGTTATAAAACCCAGAATAAGATACTCAGATTTACTTCTAAACATGGAAAAACAGAGGGGGTATTATAACATGGGTAATCATAAAAAAATATCATCATGCCTTACAGCAAGGTTTTTGGATGTTATTCAGGAAATATATATGACGAGGTTAAGGCAACATACAATAAGTGCATTACTAAAGAATAAAACTGACTACAAAGTGACTGATTTCATAAAACTTTAGCACTGCGGTCAAACAGGACACCATTTAACCAAGCGACCCCCAATAAAATTGCACCATTAGGAAATGCTGTGCCACTTACACAGGAAAGAAGTTATCGAGGTCGCTTGCTGTGGCAACTGGATGTTTGAACTTGCGCAGATCCCACAGCTTCACACTTTCATCCCCTCCTCGTGTGCAGAACGTCACGTTATCGTGGGCGAAGTTTATGCACGAGGTGTCCGAGCCGTTCGTGTGAGCCCCACGCACCACATGACTTGTGTGAACCTTAATGCAAGGTTGGAATATCAGTTTATTTTATTACTATGATTCCTCCAATTTTGAAAACCACTTTTCTCCATGATTACAGAGGTATTACCATGATCCTATTATTCAAATAGGAATAAAGGAATGAAACAATGTCGAAAGAAACTTTTAGTAAATCTCAAATAATTGAAATTCCGAATTAATTATACTTTAGAATAGTTGAATTAACAAATCACAATATTGGAAAACCTTGTCAGACTACATTTATACTACCCCCATTCCCCCATACAGACTCTTTTCATGTAATAATTGAATGGTACTCAGAGCGAGCAAATTCAGGGTAAAAATTGCGGATAAAACATATTTTATTAAAAATACTATTTTGGCTGCTCAAATTATTGGTTGATAACTCATAACCAAGAATGCCATATTTAAGAATCAGCACTTTTGCTAGGATAATTTTTACCCTTTATATTCTTCCACTCATCTAAAAAAAAACGATATAAACACCTAATTTGTTTTACTAAGGTTGCATTTTATTCCCAACAGACTTAAAAAATTGTTTTTTTATATTGACCCTAAAGTCCAACAGCATGTTGCAAACCTTCATCTTAGATGCCCATAACAAGATGGATCCATCATTACATGCAGTGGCAAGTAACTTCCCATCTCTGCTGTAGCTGCAGCACGTTGGTTGGCACCTCCTTCCACTCTTATCCTTGCACTTCCGTATCGTCTGTAAAACAAGGTATTCCGTATTTGTACTGAAATAGGATACTCAATTTTATTGCCAAGAATGGAAAAATGACAGCCATACATAAGTAATTGCCAAGGTTGCCAGAGCACCTTACATCCATTATTGCGATGTCTGATTTATTCATGTGTTAATTTTTAATTTATATGATATTTGTTTGATCTACTTTTTTTCTTTTCTATGCCTAATTAACTCTAATAAGCATAACAAAATTTGTTTTTGAAGATAATGATGTTCTCCACCCTTTTTTAAAACAATATGTTTAATACTATGATTAAATCTAACAAAAGCTTCACCTGACACTTTTTCCCCTGGTCTTGCATCACCCACGTACGCACAGTCCCATCGTTCGAACACGTCATGAACTCGTCTTTCACTTTCGGGTTCCAACAACCACCGTTCAGCATTGCATTGTGGCCCTGCATTGTATGCAAGGTTAACCCACACAATGGGATAAATATGGCGCGTTTACCTTGGTATTGAACATATCATTGAGGTATTGGTCCCCTTTTATGCACTCTAGGATCTCGTACCCATCACGGTCAAACACTTTGGCTTGAGAGTTGGCTGCTATGACTAATATGTGTTCTCCTGTTGCACTGTAGTCCAAGTTCATCATGTGGTGGCTGGAAATGGAGATTAAAACAAATTTACATTCTATTTGAAATCGATCCCAACAAACTCAATTCACCATTCGCATGGGGTGAGGTGTCGAAAAGATTTGAGGCCCCGATCCATTCCAGCAAAATCCCAAAACTTCATCTCAAAATCGTGGCCGCCAGTGACGAGTCTCGCACCAGATGGGTCGAGAGATAACGCTGAGACAGGTTTCACACCGTGCTTTAACACCACTTCATGTGTGGCTGGGATGTAAGTTCCTTCCTAAAGCAACCAATGTTATCACTGCTGTGTTTGATAGCAAAACTTTAAAGCACGAAAATCAGTAACTGATACCATGATCAACTAGATTTGAATCATATCTAATGTATTTTAACTAAAACATTTGATTTAACAATTTCAGAAAATAACACTTCTTAGCATTGTGCATGGATGTACAACCTGATTGGAGTCATTATTATTGATTGAAAATGGAGAAATGTTGTTGAAAAAAAAAAGGTTTCAAAAACCGAATCATTTTGCTTCCTAAGTATGTTGAAACGCAAGACACCTGTATGATGTACTTTCATACAAACTTGTGAAAACTGAGGTCTAGATGAGTATAATTAATTGCACTCAGGAGTTCGCAGTAAAATGACCTTAAGTAAAAAATAATGAAAGAATAAGATGATACCTCTTCATTGTCACTGGCATCCGAACTATCATCATCATCATCAAGGTCTGCTGCTGAAACATCTACAGAGGTCTGAGGATCATCCACTGTGTTTGGTGGGGGTAACGGTGGACCGATTATTTCATCCTCATCTCTGGGTATATTAAGCATTGTTAGTCACAATTGAAACTTAAACTACCGCTGTGGATCCTAGCAATCTATAATAATACACAGTTTTAATTAAATAGGACCTAATGAGTTAAAATGCGTGCCCAAAATAAAAACAAATAAATGATTTGTCAGTAAACCAATAAACAAATCTATAAACACTGATTTGTGTTCATACTGAATAAAAAAAACAAATTATGCAGCAGGAGAAACAACAAATAAGACCATAGCTTTCACCTAACAAAAAAATTAAAAATTAACAAACTTACTCAGAGCCAGGAGTTTTATTGCTTACAGCAGAACTCTCATCTGGAACCGGATCTGTAAAAAGTCTGCTAGTTTATATTAAATTTTCTACTAGACATAATAGGTTTTAAAATTTACACTGAAAAACACAACACACCCAAACAATCATTATACATATTTAGGCCTTTTCTATGTAACAACCCATAAGTCTTGCTTACCATACACTTCCCATAACCCCATCCCATACAAACTCTAGACTAGATTTTAAAACCAATTCCTTAACATATGGGCAAAGACAAATCAAAACAGAAAGCTCAACACATTTATAAACAAGCTTCTTGTCTGATCTTGACTACCCGAGGTTAGTACAGGTAATTACAAAAAGTGCAACACACTACAATAGCTCTGGTAACCCGACGATGGGCGCGAGGTGATCTGACGATTGCCCGTGTGTTAACCCCCTTGGTTTTCCCATTCAAGGGGATAAACATGAATATCCTATCCTAAGTGATAGAAACAATCGACGAACCAAACTTCTCCCGATTTCTCTTCTGTGCTGTTCGACGAGTTTCTTCAAATATCGCTTGAAGATCAAAAGTCTTTGCTTTTTTCCCAAATCCTCCAAAACCCATCACCTCCTCCATAGAGTTGCCACCCGAAGTTGAACTCATGTTAATTAACACTATTAATCTGAAACAACATGCATATAGCAAGCTACGGCTAATTTCAAGGATTATGTAATATGCCCTTTGTTATATTGAATTCATGCAATGTTTTTAAACCAACACTGTTTACTTTATAAACTGTAATATTTCGTGGTAAAATAAGTCACTGTTGATGAACAATTCTAGGATTTATTGTTTTTCAATAAAAATAATCATAACAGCACTTTTTAGCATTTAATATTCACGAGACAATCATCTTTTTTGTTCCTTCTGTTGCTTGGACTGAGCCATTAATTTATTTTGCATAACTTCAATAATGAGTTGGCGGGTCTGAAACTTCTGCTGAAGAATGGGCTGCAGCTTTTCCATTTGCTGCTTCAAGTAATCGGACTTTCTCTTGAAAAATTCCTCCGCTTCTGAAACGCTTTTTTCGGCATAGTAGTTCGTGCCTATGTCGACCAAAACTTTTTCCGTGTCTGCCAAGTTTCCAGGGACGTACAATGAACTTGTAAGAGGTACAAGAACACTTTTACCATTATTTTCGGGTGTCATTGATTTCAACAAGCATCGTTTTGATTCCTCAAATTGGCTTTGGGCACCTTTTAACGACTGCATGGAGTTGGTAAGATATTCAACTTCATTATCAAACTGGTCATGCAACATTTTCAACTGTGGTAGTTGTAGAGTAGTCAAGTTCACTTCTTGTCCTTGCTTAGACATAGTTAATGTTTATCACTCTAATCCCAGATTCTGTAACGTGGCCCAAAATATAATTTAAATCTAAATTTATTTTAAACATTGGCATATAACTTTATATTTACAGTTTCAAATTAAAACAATAAAGTAGTATCTTATAGGATATTCAAGTTTATTACCTTTAATAGAAAAAGACAAGTGGTTTTATCACATGGGAAATCATTAGATTAGCTCTTGATTACATAAAGAAGCCGTTTCAGATGGGTAATGGTCTTATTATATTCATGTTTATTCCCGTGAATGGGAAACCCAAGGGGGTTAACACACATGCAATCGTCAGATCATCTCGCGTCCACCGTCGGGTTACCAGAGCTATTGCAGTGTGTTGTATATGATGGACACGTTCATTCAATTTGGTAGAACCCATTAATCCGCTGGGTTCAGGCAATGTCCGTAAAGTGCCTTGCCCAAGGACACAACCGACTAGCTAACGACCAGTTTTGCACCTGCAACCTTTGATTGAAACGCAACAGACTTAACCACCAGATTAACCGGCTGAACTTTTACCTAGCATCCATTGACGAGTTACAAAAGCTATTGCATTATTTTATTTTAATTTGGGACATTCTTTGAATTATGGTAGACCCCATTAATTCACTAGGTCCAGGCAATATTTGTTAAATTCCGTGCGCAAGGACATAACTGACAAGTTTTTTACCTGTAATCCTTCGACTGACAGGTTACAAACTAACCCACTAATCAATTCAGAAAGTTTTGTGGTTATATAAGTATGATTTATGTGTATCAAGATTAAAAATAAAGATAGATGTGTCATTTCTATCCTGGTGCCCGTATGGAAAGTACGTCAATTTTCGACGAGATCTCGAGTGTGCACGCGCCAAATATTTAAGTGTGCAGTGTGCAAACGTCTAAGAGTGCACACTTCAAGTGTGCACACAATCTCATTTTCATTACTGTTTTACCAAAATCTTAAAAAAACATATTATTCTATCCTCAATTTTTCGTGTCCGTCAGCTAACGTATCTATCTACGCAACAAAAACGTTGCTGACAGTAAATTACCCGAGGTCCAGAGGTAGGTTTACAGGTTTGTTGGAAATTATACGATGTTTATGTTTAAACATCGCTAGCTTGCGAGCGTGAAATTACCCAAGTGTGCAAAGACGCGGGGGTAAAAAAAAAACTCGAGTGTGCAGCTGCCGTACTTTCCATACTGGTCCTGGTGGGTAGGGAAATCATTTTAAAGGATTTATCCACAGATACAGCCTGATATCTCGTTCCAACAGTCTAGTTCTAAAGTAAGTCTGTATACCACTATTTATAATTTTTATAAGTTCAACCTAGAAATCCACGCGGTTCAGGCATTACCTGCCTAGCTTAGGTACACACCAAACTAGCTTGATAGTGTCCAGTTTTGAACCTAAACTTTAATGAACATGAACAGTGCACTTAAGCCACTTACCCTAGGATCTAATGATTTGATGAAAACGTTGTGCTAAAAATAAATTACCACTTGAGTTAAGATATCTTAGTAAACATTGAAAACGAATTTAATCAGTTAAAATATCATGTTTTCGATTAAAAAATGTCAAACATAAATATTTCGTCCAAGCATTTTATCTAAACCAGTGGTTCTCAAACTTTTTAGAGTTGGGACCCACTATTAATTACCACAATTAATGGCGACCCACTTAACTTTATATATAGTTGTTGTTGGTTTCTAGGTTACGCTATCGTTGCAAAGGAACACACCTTTAGAATTATGTATCCCAGGCAAATATTTTACGCTCACGCGGACACGGTGAAATAAACGAAAAATTTGCTTATACTTTGTGTGATGTCACAATTGTGTGATGTCAAACAAGATTGTGTGATGTCACAATTATGATAATTCCCCCTTGATTTTTGTATAGGAAATAGCCAGTATAGTTAATCAGAGCTTTCTATAACTTTTCACGACCCACCAAGATTCCTTTCGCGACCCACCAGTGGGTCGCGACCCATAGTTTGAGAAACGCTGATCTAAACGGTAAGAACGCAATCATGCGTAACGATCGAATTTGTCGTTTACGTCATAGAAATAACATAAAACTTGGTTTATTTGTTTTTACATCTTTATAAAGTAGGAGGGTTAATTAAAGTTATATATATATTTATTTACGCAGAAAATAATAAGGTGATTAATATGGATTCAATGCCCTTCATATATTATTATACCGGTATTATCTATAATCTTCCCGACACACCATAGAACATTGATGGCAGCTTCAATTAAAGCCCTTGTAGAAGTATATGATGCAAGGTTATTATCTCACTTGTTTTATTAAATATTTCCACGGCTAAGTTTTTCTTAAGAAGATGCCAAGTGAAGAGCAGTTACATTACAGTCACATAATGATTCCATTTTTACGAATGGAATTGCCAGTGACGACACAGTACAGTGCCTCGGTCAGGGGTAAGCAAATTCTCTAGTCGGCGGGCCAGATGTGGAAAAATAAAGTCCTTGGTGGGCCGGATTATTAAATGAATAGTATCCAATATCTTAATTACAAGGTATGTTCAGATACAGTCTGCGGGGCCGGTTAAAATTCGTTCATAGGACTTATGTTGCCCATGCCTGACTTTGGTCCTGTACCACTGTTGCAGTGCTTTAGCCAGGCGGTTTTTATTTTGACGCAGAGTTGTATTTAACTTCACAACAACAGAAATCGTATTGATTTCGAAAATGCAGCTGCTAATAGAAAAATGTTCCGCAAGGACTTTCGCTTCGGAAAAAACTTTATAATTCGAATCGTAAGACCAGCCTCCCGTGTTGTATAGCATTATGTTTTCCCGTACATATGTAGCTCGAAAGGTTTAGTAACGTCTGTGAAACATTGATCGTTTTAGTTTTTTTATTCAAGCAATGGCGGCAATGTAAACTAACATTTAATATAAGTGCAACGCTGTCGGGCGCTAATTTTTTTCGGTTAAGGAGCTCATGACGAAATAACCCGGTGATAAACGAGAAAAAAATAATTATAAGGCTAGTTAGAGAGGAATTCTCTTATGCAGTGGGAACGCTATCAAAACGATACCTACAAAATATGCAGGTGCACTTGGTGCATTATTATAAGTGCGTATAGTCTGTAGCATATATTGTGTCCGGAACAAAGTGGTAGTAGGCCCTTTGTCGTACGTTGACTGCTGTTCATATATTTTTTTAAAATATTTAAGTTTTGGCCACAGTAGTTTGTATCTAATCTAAACCTTTTTGTTTATTGAAAACTGATAAAAACTGCTGGCACGCCGGGACAGACAAATTTATTTCGGGCTACAAATGTGGCACGCGGCCTCGAAAAGGTTGGTCATCACTGCCCATTCAAATTACCTTAGCCCAATCAAAGTTTTTACCTATTAAGCCCGTTTGCTTATTTCATGATATGATAATGTTTATCACCCAGAATAGAAAGGCCAGGGGTTTAACACACATACGGGCAATCGTCAGATTACCTTGCGCCCACCGTCGGGTTACCGGAGCTAATTCAGTGTGTTGTGTATGTTTCATACGTTCCTTTAATTTTGTAGAACCCATTAATCTGCTGGGTGCTGCATTATCGTTAAGTGCCTTGCCCTAGGACACAACCGACTAGTTAGTGAACAGTTTTAAATCGGCAACCCTTCCATTGAAAAGCGTCACATTAACCCAGCAGACTAAAATGTCGAACTAAATTGTACCATCGGAGTAAAACACATATAGACTAAACGTTAATCGTTTAATGAAAATTTTATCGTGTCATGTAAAATAGTTTTAATATTTTTACAGTTTTATTTTACAGTTTTTTACTGTTAATACAATCTGGTCTGGGTTATTCAATTATTTGTAATATTTTACTATTTATTGGCCACAACAGTTCAGATTGTCAAACCCGTTTTAGTAAGAATATTTTCCATCCCAAAGCAAATAAACAGCAACACCCATTTACAATATATAAACAAGATGAAAAGAAAAACCGTAGAAACTAAACTATTAATGACCGGGTAAAAGGTTTCTTGTTATCCGATAGCACAAAGCCGAGTTATGCTATGTATTTAACCGCTGCAAAGAATTTATGGTTACCTGTTCAAATATGAACATCCAAGGTATAATAATCAAAATTGTAGATCACAAACCGCCAAAGAATGGGTTGTTAACGGCCGGTAAGGCAATAAAGTTTTCTTAGAATAAAACATCAAAGATGTTTTTCGCTGATAATGGAGCTGCCAACGAAGAGGGAAAACATTTTTTGATCGGGCATTTAATTTTAACTATTTAATAAATTTTAAAAAATTAAAAATATTTATAGTTATAAGGGCTTCTCTATATAAAAGATCGTGTCGAAGATTGCGAAGCAATATTTCTGTTGTAACGTTGGTAGCAATAAATTGACATACTGTACAATGAATAAAGCAGTGCTTTTGTTGTTCTGTCTATTCGCTTGCTTGTTGCTGTTCAGTGAGTCGACTGATGGCTGGTTGACTTCAAGGCGACGTTCGGTGTCTCGTAGACGTTTATTACTTCTGAGCAGACGGAGGAGCATATTTTCGGGTCGAAGGCGAAGACGAAGGCGACGTAGCAGGTAAAATCGAAATTAGGTTAAGTTAGCTGTTTTAAAAAATAATACAAATTACATCATTTACTAGGTATTACAAGGACGAACAAGAAGAACCTGAAGGTAAATATGTTTCCGAGTGTAATATTTTGTTTTCGATTAAAACTACTTTTGGCTATAAAGCTGTATATACGCAAGATTGCACGATTGAAAAATAATTCTTGTTGCGGTCAAGACTGCGTGTTTTTTGGTTCAAACAGCTAACACTTTATTCAGATGCGTAGCGCGTTTAGTTCTTAACAGGGAAACGTCGTGATCCGTGGTTTTAGTCTATTTTCTGCTATACACTTTCGAGCATTATTTTAACCACCGACCGCTAGCATAGCCAAGTTTTAACTTAACGATGCTGAATTGTTACTTAAAGATGAAAACGAATTTGACTCGGAAGATCTAGACAACCTGGAAGACTCGGGAATCCTAGACGAGATCCAAGATCATCTTGATATTGACGGTGAGCAATAGAGAAAGTTAAAATAGTTGAATGAATAGACGTTAGTTTTCATCTTTACTCTTTCTGTAAATTAAACCTGACGCATAAGAAAAAATCGCGTTGGAAGATTTTTAATTTAATATATTGAAACAGATTGAATCTTTTTAATTATAATATAACCTCTGCTCACTATCCAGAGTGCTAATGTAATGCTGTATTGTGTATAGGTTGATTAATTGGGTTCAAGCTATTAATTGCCCAACAGCACGGCTGAGTGGGTTGGTGATTTATTTAGGCGAAAGGTTGTTGAATTAAAACCATCGCGAGCAAGTTGGCGCGCTCACTAAATACCAAGCACACTTCGTCCAAAACCTTTTAATGTGATTTTTACCTCTTAGAATAGAAATATCACATATATCCACTGGGTTCAGGTACTTACACCCTCCAGTTTGTAGATTTTTTTATATAGTTATTCAGAGAGAACACAATTTATATAATTTAATATACGGAAATATATTTTTTTATTATTTAATAAACCTTTATTTTAAATGTAATATTTACACTAATGAACAGAATATTTCTTAGTTGCCGATATAAGTGGATTTGATTCCATTTCAACATTTGTTCGTTCCTTGGTTCAAACAATTATATTACAGGAGAAAATAATGAAAACGACGAAGATGGAGATGAAGTCGAAGCTCCATAAACGCCTTTTGAAGTTATAAACGCTATTTACTTTAAGCGTTTTATCATTCATTCATTCCATAAAATTGGCCTATTAAACTTAATTAAAACCACTGAATATAAGTAATAAAATTTGTAGACTGCAATGAAATTTTCATGAATACACATTTCTATTAGCAAGTGTAGTAAAGTGCTTGAATAAAATTTTATATCGTATCGGAAATCTTGGTGATCTGTTTTTTTTACAATGTAAAAATTGGGGTATATACTTTATGGGTCGTCAACTCTCGTTAAGCGGTGGACACTCAGCCACAAAATGTGTCAAAACCAACCGCTTTGACTCGGGCGCCGCGTTACCGAACGGCCGGTGTTACAGGTATCGGGAACTAAAATCTATTTATAAGAATTTATTTGACCCAAGTGAAATGAATACTTTCTATTATAACTCGTAGGTCTTCTTTACTTTTGCTTCAAGAACACACAATTGTTTAAAACTCAATCATTTAGCCACTCGAATCTTGACCAGCGGGCAATTATGGGATATAGTAGTTTGTCACATAATTATATCTAGAAAAATATAAAAAAGAGGCCCACTTTTTAGACGGTTTTGCGTTATTGCATATATTTTTCAATTGGAAAAAATTATTTACTTAAAATTTCTGAGTTAGTTAAAGATTGGAAAATACAACTATCATTACAATAACCTTTTTTCCCTTCCCTGGAAAACCCTTTTTTTTCCTTTCCCTGGAAAACCCTCGCAAATAGATTGAGCATAGACAAATATAAATACCCTAGTATTATGCTTAAAAATAACTGCAAACTTTAATTCAAAATATTAAGATAAAGAATCGGAATACGAACCAAATTGACGCGTAAGTCTTATACCTTTTAACCCTTTTCCGGGAAATCCCCAGAAATTCTATTCTAGTGAAAATTATGATAGGACTCATTTATTTACGCTCCATATAATAAAAAGGAACTTGTCAAATCAAGATATGTCTTCTGAATGTGTTAGCTTTGATGATTTGGACTTGAAGTTGCAAATTCTTAGTTATGTATACAAAACAAATATTCGCAACATCCAAAAATATAAGCACATCGCCATTTTTCTAAATTTTCAAAGCAAATTATTCTTTAATTACTGCTATTTCGGGACTGGTAATATTATTTTCTTAAAATTACTATAAAAGTCGTAGATTAATAAAATAAACTGGAAATAGGATAAACGCATGCCCCAAGTTACCACGTAATATTCATACGTGGATATATAGTACAGTATCGTATATAAAGAAGCTAAACAGCTAAAACCAACAAAAATCGATATTCAACTTAAATGCGAACTCAAATACTTTGTATATACCATACCCACCAAAAGCATTTTTCCGGGAAACACACCCAACAACTTCCCTCAAACCGCGGTGAGCAGTCTGCTTTAAATGAACTAAGTTAAAACTTTTTTGGAAGTGTTAGCAGTTAGCTAATATGTATTAGATAACGCAGTGGCAAATTTTGGATGAATCACTCTAGAAAAAAATTATTAAATAAACATACCAATGTAGATGATTGAAAATATCTCAGTTTACCTTAAAAATTCCACAAAATTACAATATACAATTCATTAATTTTTTTACCGACCTTAGTTTCGAACCCAGGGTGAGTTCGTTGCTAAGACCGTATTTTGTATGTATGTCTGTATATGTATCGGTCGCGGTAACCATTCGGTGTATAAAACAGCTGACCACTCAAAATCGGCAAAAAGAATAAAAAAATAATTTGAACATATATCAAATTAAGACCAAACTTTTATAGTTATTAGCTATAATCTTATAATTATGTAATGGTATATTCAGTCGCAATTGGCATATAGTCTTGGTATTTTACAGTGTTATTCGGCTGTAAAATTTATTGTATGATATCCCTTGTTGGAACTGTCTATATATGTTTTGGTGTGGCAATAGGGAGGTTATCACAAACATTAAAAAAACATAATACAGCATTTGAATGTGGTAGGGGAGATGTGGCTGCGGTGAGCCAGTGGGACCTAAGAGACAGTGGAATTATATGGCCCCTAGAGGCGCAATATTAAAAAAAACATTTCTGGTACCGAGCTTTCTTAACCTCCTTGCCATGACCAAATTTTGATGAGTTGGCGCTTTTCTTTTTAGAACCAAAAAACGATTTGCGTGCCCAAAACGAACTTTATTTGTTTTGATACATGGTTTAATTAGAACTAGTTAATGACAAGATTAGGGTAATTTTTTAAACAAGCAGTCTAGCTATTTAGGTTTATTTTTACCAAGTGAATCTTCATTCCGAATGAGATTTTTTAAAAGGCAGGGTATTTATTAAAAATTGAAGCATGTGGGAGCTTTGAGCCACAGTGGCTTAAAGATCCTTTTTTCATTGATAGACTAATATGTCATTTTAGCAGAAATAGACAGCAATTTTATGAAAAATGCCTACTTTAAAAAAAAGAAAATCAAATAAAGGTTTGTTCTCCCAATCTGTGGTACAGGCAGCTGTAAATGAAGTTACATGTAACAAAGTCAGCATCAGATCTGCAGCGAAGAAATATAACCTAGATCGTTCCACATTGCAACGATATGTTAAGAGAAGTGGAGGTAAAGCTGCATCGGTCAGAAAATGTTCAATGGTCACATTGTAACAGCCAAGATTTAACAGTTGTGTAAGATAATTTAGTATGGTTGTGCTTGAAAATGGCTGGCGAAGACTGGCTAAAAGGATTCCGTCGGCGCCAAGGCAGCATCAGCTTAAGAAGCCCGGAATCCACTAGTTTGGCAAGAGCTATGGCATTTAATCAACATAACGTCTCGGAATTTTTTGTCAAATTGAAAGAACTGTATACCCGCAACAATGTTCCTGCTCAACGAGTTCGGAATCTGGATGAGCCTGGTGTAAACACTGTTCAGAATGGAGGTAAAGTGCTTTGTGAAACCGGTTCAAAGCAAGTTGGACAGATAAAATCGGGGGAACGTGGTGTAAATGTAACAATGTGTTGTTGCATTAATGCACTGGGTCATTGCTTGCCACCAGCGTATATTTTTCCCAAGAGTAAATTTCAAATCCCATATGTTAAAAGGTGCTCCAAGTGGTAGTTTGGGACTGGCAAACAGTTCAGGGTGGATAAAGGACACATTATTCCCCACTGTTCTTCAGCACTTTATCTCTCACATGAATGTGTCATGTTCAAACCCTGGTATTCTAACAATGGACAACAATTCTAGTCACCTCTCTATTGAATGTATTGAGCTTGCTCGTAAAAGCGGACTGTCCATACTTACTTTTCCACCTCATTGCAGTCATCGACTGCAACCGTTAGATGTTTGCGTCTTTGGCCCATTTAAGCGGTTTTATGGCTCATTTTGTGATGCATGGCATTGCACCCACCCTGGTTAACCTATCACGATATATGATGTGGCGGAAATATCTGCTAATGCGGTCTTGAATCATTTTCTCCAGAGAATATTACGTCAGCGTTTAGATCAACTGGAATTTTTCCATTTAATTCTGAAGTATTCTCTGAAGATTCATTTCTTCCATCCACAGTCACCGACCATGACCATCGAGATGACATGGATGCCACAAACGGCAATGTCGCAACGTTGTGCAGTTATAGTTTGGATGAATCCCTCACCTCTAACGGAGATATTACTGCTGCTGCTGGTAAATCAACTTCCAACATCGAAATCTTAAGAATACTGAGTCCTCACCCCAAATCAACCAGAAAAGCTAAATCAAATAGAATGCGAAAGAAAAGTGCTGTAATTACTGACACTCCGGAAAAAAAAAAATAGAATTGTTGCATTAAAAAACAAAACAGTAAAACAACCACTTTTTGTAGTTGAAAGCAACAGTGATACTTCAATCGACGATACATATTCTCTAGCTGAAAGTGAGTGCAGAGATGACGAAGAAGGTACTTCCAATGAAATATACAGTCTCTAAACCCAAAAGAAGGAAATTTTGTTGTGGCTAAAGTTTACACGAGCGCCCATTACTTCAAATGCTTTGTTGGCAGAATAAATTCCTCCGTAGATCAAAGAAACTAAATAATGGATTTGTATACCCAGACATTGAAGATGTTGCTTCTTTCCATTTTAAAGACATTGTGAAGATACTCCCTTCTCCCCAAGCTGCATGCAACAGCAGCACCAAAAGACTGAGCAGTGTGATAAGATTTGCTCCAAATCTTACATCTGTATAAAGTTTTGGGGCAGATCTAACATTTTCATTGTAGCTAACCTATTTGTTGTTCGTGTTTTAACTTTTCATTGGTTGAATATTGATTCATGTTGGTTATAAATGCTTTTGAAACCTAATAAACGTAAATTGTTTCTATAAAACTGAATTAAATCCCAATGGCTCATAGGTCCTATAGGGGTGGATCATCGGTCCCAAGAGTGTGGTAATATTAACACATTTTAAAATAAATATCTGCTTTTACTCAAGTAACATGTTGGTACTATACATACTTTACAAATGAATTTAATGACATAACCTATTCAAAGACTAAATTATTGCAGTTTAAAAAAATCCTGATCATAGGTTTGTGGAGCTCGCTATAGTTTTTGAATATTGGTAGTCGTTAGTTGGGGTTGGGTTGAAGCTTAACCTGACGTTCTGGCGAGCCGCGCTGTGGCCAAGGTTATCCTTTAAAACCACTGGACGCTTTAAACCACATATAAACGCTGCCTCTGTCTAATACTCTTGGTTTCGGAATCTAAGTCAAAGTCTCAGCATAAAGTTTATTCTTCATCTTAAGCACGCACATCATACAGTCATAGTTACATTTTGATAGTTAGTTTCGTTTTCGATATATCTTTTCTTATCAATCACAATCGGTTATATAGGACGTGGATAGAAAAGTGCTCTGGGGCAATACAAAGCCACCAGACAGAACTTTTTAATTGTTCTGTGAAAATTACTCTTAACTGTTTACAAGCGGAGAATAACATGTCAAAAAAAACGATAATACACGCGGGAAGCAGCCAATAAAACAATTAAAACACGTATAGCCTAAGCTGACGTTGTCTTTTCCGTCGTCGAACAGGCGCTATACATATTTTAATATACATAAAAGTATAAACATGCGGATGCAACAACACTTCCTTTTTTCCACGTTTTTTTTTAACTTTTGAATAATATAAACCAGATCACGTTGTGCATCCCGGAAGTTCAGGCGAAATGATCGTCAAATTGATCGGTCCACGATTCCACACAGTCTTGAAAATTTGACATGGTAATTTCTGCAAATACTAGGAACATGGTTGGGAGAAAAAATACAGGGCTATACATGTGGGAAAACCGGGTTTGTGCATTGTATGTGAGTGTGGAAGCGTGATATAAATGTAAAAATATAGTGAATGTGTCGTCTTATATCAAGGTAGCAACGCCACGACTTGCATATAACATAAGCCCTTTTTAAATATGTGCCAGCAATTTGAGTCAAAAGCGAGCGTCCGACGACTCGTGTCAAAACGAGAAATAAAAAAACAAAGCGATCAATCAAACGAAGAAACAAAATAACGAGCGACCTGTCATATAGGTTTTACGACTCGAATTAGATAACGAAAATAAACTCGCTTGGGAGTATTTCTATAACAATAGACAAAGGCAATTAAACATATGCCGTATAACGCCATTAAACTGTGCGGTGTTTGTAAAATCCTGTTTTACACCCGAAACATATTCGGAACATCCGACACATTGACTAAGAGGCGATTAGACAATTAGACATCGCGTATTACATGCGGCGCGATTACCATAGCTATACAGAAGTATGCTGGTATGGTTCAATAAGCTTTTTGACGTTTGATAGACGTCGTAAGGCGTAGGCCTATACGCCCACCTATTTCCACAGGCTGAACGTGAACACTAACGGTCGTGGGGCAATTAATAGACTTCGCCCGAGAAGAAACAATAATATGACGCGGTGAGAAAGAGTATAACCGCATGAACGACGCGCATCGTTTACGCAAAAGAACAATTAGACGGAGCGAGTGATGCCTCGTAGGCTATATCACTGAAAAGGCCCAACTGCGGGCAGTAGAGAAAACAATTCTCGTTAAACATATATATGCGCGTATTAGACCGAATGAATGCGCGTTGCATGGCATGATTAACTAAGGGTCATGGTAGCATAATCGTTAAAGCGTTACTGACCTTGTCTAAGACGGAGTGAGTGCATGCAGACTGTGAGAAACTTCGATTGTACTGTTGTACGCGGATGGTACATGAAATCGCTGCATAAGCGAGTTTGCTCTTCGTGTTTGTAAGAAGTCTGTAGAGTGAAACACCGAGATTATGCATTCTTGCAATAGCCTAGTAATATCGAACCAATCCAGAACCACTAATATTTGCAATTCGTTAAAGATAAAAAAAAATACATAGGATGTTAAAGTATATTAACAAAAATTACAAAAAATATCTATATCGAACCAAAACAAATAACAATACAATCCTCTTAATCGTTCGTAAAGGTAACGGTGTCATTTCTTCGTTCGTCGACAGGTTTCTTCGACGATGCTTTGAACTTGAGTTGAATAGAGAGCGTTGTCTTTTTTTAAATGGATGCCAACATCGACCAGCGAAATCGGGGCGTTTCTTACTTGCTTCTTAAAGTTGATTTGAAGGTGCTTCTTAAAACTGCTAGATGTGTCTTTCAGGTTTCTTGTCGACGTCTCGACTCGATGAAAATACACAGTTCGTGCACAATGGAGATGACTTGAGACTTAATTGACCGACTCGTCGTTGCGTATGAAATTGAAACTTCGAATTGAAGTTCACGTCGAAAATTGTCCGCTTGTTTTGGTCTTCTTCAAAACAAGATTGGGTCACACACTCTTCTCGAGAAAGTTGCGCGTTCAAATCACGTCGGGCTCAACAATGTGGAGCTCGCTATAGTTTTTGAATATTGGTAGTCGTTAGTTGGGGTTGGGTTGAAGCTTAACCTGACGTTCTGGCGAGCCGCGCTGTGGCCAAGGTTATCCTTTAAAACCACTGGACGCTTTAAACCACATATAAACGCTGCCTCTGTCTAATACTCTTGGTTTCGGAATCTAAGTCAAAGTCTCAGCATAAAGTTTATTCTTCATCTTAAGCACGCACATCATACAGTCATAGTTACATTTTGATAGTTAGTTTCGTTTTCGATATATCTTTTCTTATCAACCACAATCGGTTATATAGGACGTGGATAGAAAAGTGCTGTGGGGCAATACAAAGCCACCAGACAGAACTTTTTAATTGTTCTGTGAAAATTACTCTTAACTGTTTACAAGCGGAGAATAACATGTCAAAAAAACGATAATACACGCGGGAAGCAGCCAATAAAACAATTAAAACACGTATAAGCTGACGTTGTCTTTTCCGTCGTCGAACAGGCGCTATACATATTTTAATATACATAAAAGTATAAACTTGCGGATGCAACAGGTTCCACACTTCCCCTACCAAAAGGACAAACAAAACCAGGACTTTTATATATGTAACTCCTGCAAAGAGTTTATGGTCATTAACCAGCTGTTTAAATCTTAAAATCCGAAGCATAATATTTAAAACTAAAATGTAGCCTACCCCAAAGGATGGTATTTTACGACCAGGTGTCTTGTGAAAGGCAATAAAGTTTGGTAACAATAAAACTTCAAAGGTGTGCGATAAGTGATAATAATTGCTCCTTTGATCAAGCAGTTAAATTAAACTCTTTAATAAACTTTAACAAAAAATAAATACAAATATTTGTAGTTGTTCTCTATATAAAAGACCGGGTAGAAATTGTCATATCATTATTTCTGTTGTTACAGTGTTAGCATTGAATTGACAAACTGTACAATGAATAAAGCAGTGCTTTTGTTCTGTCTATTCGCTTGCTTGTTGCTGTTGAGTGATTCGACCGATGGGTGGTGGGTTGCAAGGCGTCGTTACTCGAGGAGAAGGTATTACAAGGACGAACAAGGGGGCACCCAAGGTAGATATTGTTTTCTTGCGTATTACTTTTTTGTCAAGACTTTCTTTGACCATTAAAAGCTCTGTACGCAAGACGATTGAGCGATACTCCTTGATGCGGCCAACACTACGTGTTTTTTTAACAACTAAAACTTTTGGTCTGTAAAATAAGACAAGTTGCCACTTTCGGACATTACTCCGACCCACAACCGTCATTACAGTCAAGAT
Organism: Ciona savignyi; assembly: GCA_000149265.1. NCBI lineage: Eukaryota > Metazoa > Chordata > Ascidiacea > Phlebobranchia > Cionidae > Ciona > Ciona savignyi. The sequence goes on along the minus strand of CH003236.1, from coordinate 76,402 downwards.
TTAACCTAATGATGGTGTCTATTTACTTAGGTAAAAACGAATTTGATTCGGAAGATCTAGATGAGCTAAGAGACTCGAGAATCCTAGACGAGATTAAAGATCATCTTGATATTGACGGTGAGCATTAAAGAGATTAAACAATGCGTTGTGCAAAACAGTGTTGATTCGCCGTTTTCCCGACGTAAGTGGTTGAATGGACGGTCGGGTGTCATTTCTATCCACGCGCGGTTGTGGAAATCAATCATGATACAGGAGGACAAGTCGTATTTTAGGATTTTCAGTTCTGAAGACAACTTATTAATACAAAGGCTAATGAAATATATTGTGTATAGGGTTGTTTAATTAGATTTAAGCCGTTAAATGCCCAACCGCACAACTGAGTGGGTTGGTAATTCCTCACAGTTCGTCTGGAATATTTTAATGGGATAGGATATTTATGTTTATCCCCGTGATTGGGGAACCCAAGGGGATTGACACAAGGGCAAACCCAGTGTGCCTGTATGATTCACACGTTCCTTCAATTTAGTAGAACCTAATAAGCTGCTGGGTTCAGACAATGTCCGTAAAGTGCCTTGCCCAAGGACACAACTGTTTAGCTAGCGACCAGTTTCGAACCTAAAACCCTTCGGCTGAAAGGCGACGCACTTAATTACTAAACTAATCTGTCGGAATGCGAGAAATAACTCATCAATTTTCCGGGTTTAGCTATTTCATATAACAATTGTTTATTATTCTACTTTTACTACATTAAATAAGTCGTATTTCCGTTTTATTTTAATTATAGGTATTGATACGTTTAAAAACAAATGATACGGTTAATCCAAGATATGTAAATTTTGCATTTGTTACAGAAAAAGAAAATAAAAACGATGAAGATAGAGGGAGATAAAGCTCCATAAACGCCTTTTGAAATTATTAAATCAAGCTATTTAACAATTTATCATTTAGTCATACTATAAAATTAGCTTACTATGTTTAATTAAAACCACGTTAAATAAGACGTAAACTTTGTAGAGTGCAATAACCTTTTCATCAATGCTTATCTCTTTCAGGAAATGTAGTAAAGTGCTTAATAAAATTTTATAGCGTATCGGAAATCTTGGTTGTTTTTACGATGTCAATACTGGGGGTATAAACTTTATAGATCGCCAACGCCCTCTTATATAGCTTACATGCGTCGGAAATGCAACCACTAAGTTTTGTCAAACCCAACTGCTTTAATTCGAGCGCCGCGTTAGCTAAGGATAAAATGATTACTTTTTGTTATAACTCGTCATAATTTAGTTTTGATCACGAAACATCCTAAAGCCGACTCCCCCATTGCACTAGTCGTGTTACCGCACACTTTTCTTCAAGGCTTAGTGTAATTTTTTACATTTATTTTATTTATTATTTTAATGTGGGTTAAGCGGCCACGTCTAATTATACCGATACTTAATAATTTATTGGTTATTAGACGTGTTTTAACGACTGTCGTTTTGCCGTTGTTATCCCGTTTACTAAATTTATATCAAAGGTCCTGCTCCGTGTTTTCATCGTGGTAACAAAAAAGAAACTGGAAAGTGTCAACCACGTGTTTAACCGCCACTATTTGTAAAACACATGTTGTATGCCACATACTTATGCTACAGGGTCACTAACCACAATTTGTATTTAATACACCGAGTATGTAGTTTGTTTCTGCAAGCATAAACGCATGGGTCCCATAGTTATCCAACCAAACTTCTTTGTCATGTCTAGTTAAATAAAGAATACACGTCTTAAATTTACGAACATTTCACCACAAATGTTTTAAATTAAAGCTTCTTTTTAAGCGCTGTAGTGAAATAAAGCGAAATTCCCAAAACAGCCCGATTTAGTTTTTTACTGTTTCAGGAAAGGCAACTTGGTTTAGTAGATAAGTTTCTGTTTTACATATGTGGGTTATGTTATGTAACAATTCTTAAAGTTTTAATTTGATTAGTCGACCCCTTGTTGGAGATGTCAGTGCGATATGGCATGCCTGTCACAATCATAATTCAGGAACATACCTTTGTTTTTAAGAAAATTATCACACGTAAATGTTTCTTTCTTTTACTCGGCACAAAGTGTCTAATGGTCCAACATTTCACCAAATCTTATCAAAATTAGATCAGCCGTTTAAGCGATATGCTTGCAAAAGCAAATTTATTAAAAAAAAACGTTTTTGTTTTTAACGTCCCAGGGGAATTCCCCTGGATTTATTACTCAACATTTAGGTTTCTGCATATTTAGAACATGTTGTTTTACAAATGTCAAATTTTCATTGCGATTTTATAACTCACTTCCTTTGGTAGATGTCGGGGCGACATGACATGCTTGTTACAATTACGATTTCAGAACAAAATCCTATTTTTAGGGTATTTTCCAAGGTCATTTTTTTATTTCTTTAAAGTGTTAAATCAGTGACTAATGCACATATATTCCAGAAAATTTGATTCAAACTGGAGCAGCCGTTCAAGCGCTATGCCCAAAAAAGTGTATTTTTTTAGAAAAAACTAGAGTTTTGTTTTTTAAACGTCCCAGGGGGAATCCCCTGGATTTGTTACCCAAAATTTGTGTTTCTTTATATTTAGTCCATGTTGTCTAACAAATAACAAAGTTTAATTGCGATTCCATTTTTCCTTCTGGTAGATGTCGGGGTGACACGGCATGCTTGTCACAATCATAATTTCCGAACAAAATCCCATTTTAGGGTATTTTCCTTGGTAATGTTTTTATTTCTTTTAAGTGTTAAATCAGTGACTAATGCATGCGGCGATCGCCTATGTAAACCATCTTAATTATCAACATCCGCGATCAGATTGACGTCATCCACTCGGAAACTGCAGAATCACAATGAGAACAGTATGACGCAAGTTGACCGGAGATCATTATGACGTATTCGTCACGAGACGCCTGAGGCCTGTTCTTGTGCGACAAAGTGTTACGGGCGTTGTGGACTTCCTCGCCGATCTTGACTGAAGTGAGAGATAGAAAACGAAGCGAGGAGACTGGTGGCTGACCAGGGCAGAACCGAGGTGACTGCCACCTGGCGCGCGTTAAGCGCTAGGTTATTGAGACTTTGTGGTATAGTTGACAGAAGAGGAACACGGAAAAAGTCGAATCTGCCGGTTTAAACAAAGAACGAGTTGACAAGCCGCAAAGGAGAACGAACTGTCTATTAAACGCATCGCGCAGTTATTCCGACGCCAGCCGGTTCAGCGAATCGATTCCCGAGTAAAGTGCATTGTTTTATAACTAACCAACGTTCAATAAGCGTGGACTCGATCCTTGGATGTCGGATATCGGAGTCCGCATATATATTCGAGCCACGCGGTGCAGCACAGAGCGTCCACCCATAACGCCAAACGTGGACACACATAGGGTCAAACACCCCCGACGAACGTCAAACGTTGCAATGCACATACATTCTAGTAAATTTGATTCAAATTGGAGCAGTCGTTCAAGCGCTATGCCCAAAAAAAAGTATATAATTTTAGAAAAAAGTAGCGTTTTGGTTTTAACGTCCCAGGGGAATTTCCCTAGATTTATTATCCAAAA
>CH003236.1:45796-55902 GCA_000149265.1 Ciona savignyi | reverse complement strand
TCAATTCGTCCGGCCCGTTAGTCTAACGGTTAAGTGCGTCGCCTTTCAATCGAAGGTTGTAGGTACGAAACTGGTCGCTATAGCTAGTCGGTTGTGTCCTTGGGCAAGGCACTTTACGGACGTTGCCTGAACCCAGCAGATTAATGGGTTCCACCAAATTGAAGATACGTGTCTATCATATAAAACACACTGCAATAGCTCCGGTAACCCGACGATGGGCGCGAGGTGATCTGACGATTGCCCGTGTGTTAACCCCTTGGTTTTCCCATTCACGGGGATAAAGATGAATATCCTATTCTATCCTAGGTCAATGGTCGGTCGTCGATTGATTTGTTGTTTGTTTCCATTTTATTTGTTTTTCTTTGTATTTAGCCCAAAATTCTAAGTTGCGATTTTATTATTTGAATTTCTGCAGGTCAAAATCAAAGTTAAAACGATAAAACAATCGCACGTGATTGTGACATTGTGCATATACCAGAAACCGTGCGCTCGTTGGACGACCGAAAATGCTAAGGAAATGCAATATTGACAATTTAGGAAGAATAGAACACAATGCTTTACCCAATCGCCGAAAGTCACATCGCCACAGACGGCACGGGGGATTTCCATCGGTAGAAGAGTTTGCTGATAAAGTATTGCCGTTTCACAACCATCTGTCATTTATATATTACCCGGTTGTGTTTTTCCAAGTCATACAAAAGAATGATTGCAATTGTCTTTGTTCTTACCTGATTCTTCACTGGACTGGCATGAGCTGTACGCAGTGGTGTACCTAGCCGGGGGACAACGTAGACATTGTCTACCCAAAATTCTGGGACAATCAAAAACAAAGAAATGGAAAAAAAGTTTATGCGGCGATATTAAATTGCTCCGTAATTCTAATTACGCGAGTCATCTTCAAATAATTCAGAGGTTTTAACGAAGCGATTTTTCGTCGTTTTCTTCGAATTACCGCGTAAATCGCATTCCAAATATAAAAATATTGCTTTGCTTGCAGAATGACACGTTTGCGTCTTTTTGGCCACGTGGTTAAGGATCCATTGAACTATTACGTAATCATAGACTTACACACGTGTTTCTCAATGTTCTTTTATTATCACCGATTACATTTGCGGAGATTGTAATTAGTCTTCGCACCACGGAGATTAAGACCACATGCCGACCAGTATCTTACTTGCACGAAGATAGTAGATGTTAAGGTGTTTTCATGTCAAACAATTTGTTCGAATGATTTGATTTTTTGGCGTATTTCTAATTTGATTAAAAACACACAACAGAGCGTTATAACACTGTCATTTGTCAGAATATCACGTGTCACAGTTCGATGATGCATAAAATTACGGAAATACGAAAATAAATACGGAGAGTAATTAAAAATATTTCGTAAACCGCGACGCCATTGGGGTGGGTTATACCGATTACGACTGTGTTATAACATAGTAACACATATTGCAGACTCACTGTTAATTGTGCAATATAGCGGAAATATACGACATAGTTGATTGTAAAGCATTTTTTGTGATTTCGACTGAACGAAATTGTATGTACTTATAAACGTTTAATTGCGACTCTAAACAAAATGGCGTTTAGTCCAGATGTCAGTCAAAGCTCCGAGAGCCTGTAGGAAACCGCAACTCGTGGTGGGTCTTTATTCCTTTGATGGGGGGGCTTATCGCGCTCGCTCTCTCCAGGTGCAGTTGTCTGCGTGGTTCACTCGGAGATTTGACTGACATTTGGACGAAACAGTATTTCATATAATGATTTAATATATGCCAAAGAAATAGTGGGTGATCATTTGAATAATAAACAACTTTCAGTTAAGGTTTTTTATTATAGTCCGCATTACCAGAATGTTTTTTGGGTAATGCGTAATTTATATAAAATAGTAGCATTATTATACATAGCGCAACTTTGATTAAATTGCGATGGCCCTTAGTTTGGTCAACGTATATTTCAAACCCCATTTTTTCAAGTAGTTGTGTAACTGCTATAATTTATAGAAGTCAAATGGACCTAGCGGACCTAGCAGACCTAGCGCTGGACCTAGCACACCTAGCGCTGGACCTAGCGCTGGACCTAGCGCTGGACCTAGCGGACCTAGCGCTGGACCTAGCGCTGGACCTAGCGCTGGACCTAGCGGACCTAGCGCTGGACCTAGCGCTGGACCTAGCGGACCTAGCGCTGGACCTAGCGGACCTAGCGCTGGACCTAGCGGACCTAGCGCTGGACCTAGCGGACCTAGCGGACCTAGCGGACCTAGCGCTGGACCTAGCGGACCTAGCGGACCTAGCGGACCTAGCGGACCTAGCGGACCTAGCGGACCTAGCGGACCTAGCGGACCTAGCGGACCTAGCGCTGGACCTAGCGCTGGACCTAGCGCTGGACCTAGCGGACCTAGCGGACCTAGCGGACCTAGCGCTGGACCTAGCGGACCTAGCGCTGGACCTAGCGGACCTAGCGCTGGACCTAGCGGACCTAGCGGACCTAGCGGACCTAGCGGACCTAGCGGACCTAGCGGACCTAGCGGACCTAGCGGACCTAGCGCTGGACCTAGCGGACCTAGCGGACCTAGCGGACCTAGCGGACCTAGCGGACCTTGCGGACCTAGCGGACCTGTACAAAATAGAGGGACCGAAGTGTGGCGCACCTAGCTAACCCCTGTGGCGCACCATTTGAGAAGCACTGCGTTAAATAAACACAATTTAAAGATTTGTTAAAGTTCGAGCTATTTCTACACACTGAATTAAAATCGCTAAAAATTTTCGTTAAATTTACCCTAAAACAGTATAAAGTTGATCTTTTAAACACTAACTTCACGGTACCTGTTACGACCCCTTTAATTATGTCCGATGAACAGCTTGCACGCTTGAACAGTTACTCACTTCGTAGGCCTCACGAACACCAATGATTTTGTCGTTAAACGTATTGAAGCGTTGAAGCGGTTATATTACAAGAAAATAAACAACATATTCGTAATTATAAATTAAACATGTCGCTTTTACTTCATTCTAAGACATATGCGTACCTAAAATTTGGCGTGTCCTTGTTTAAACATTGCATTACATTAATATGGGCGGGTCCACAGTAGCCACCGGGACCAAGAATTTAGGCCATAGAAGGCCCATTACTCCAGCGCCCTGAGCTATCATGAAACCGTGATATAGCGGTCAGGTCGGCCCGTTTCCTTAAGAAAGCTGACTAAATGCTTGACCGGGATAGATGCGAGGTCATCAGATTTAAAAACTCCAAAATTTCTCCATCTTGTCATAGCAAATGCTGGACTTTGGCCAACATAGTGTAAAGGGGTCTCGTCTTCTTCTTGGCAGAAGAGACAGGTTGCACATGCTGTGCGCATGAGGATGGATTGGTGTTTGGCCAAATTTGCATGACCAGTGATAATCTAAAGAATATATCGTAAATGTCTCCGCCGCATGATTTCCTTGGTCAAGGATAGGCCTGGCCCAAGATACTCCTTCATCTGACGCCACAGTGTTGTCTTCTTCTTCAGCATGTTTTCGGCTCATCCACGCCTCCAATACTGTCCTGACAGAGCAGACAGGAATACAGAGGGATGGTTCTGGACCGATGAACGCAGTCCTGGATGCGTCACAAGCCAACTCATCAGCTTGATAATTTCCATTAAAGTATAATGGCCTGGAATCCAGCAGAGTTCCACAAGATTAGGCCTAAGCCCTTCAAGATTGTGAAGAAGGTGCAATGTCTCTCGCAGCAAGGAGATATGAATCTTCAAGCTCATTAGAGCCTTCAGAGCAGCCTAAATATCACTGTGAATGATGATGGACATTTTTGCAGTATTCCAAGATTGAGAATCCTCGCAGCATGGTTTATTGCAAGGATCTCTTTCTAAAAAAACTGAGGGGAAGCTTCCAAGTGAAAAGCTGAACATTTAAAGGTATAACGATTTCGTCAAAAACATTTCTTAATCGTGATGAAGCTGAGAGAGAAGTGATTTTAACTACACAAATTTCGTGGATATTACAAGTACGTAAATTAGCCCTGCATCCAGCATTTATCAATTGATTACTGTGAATTTAATGATAAATATGTTAAAAGTGCAAATAAAATGACCTAAATTATAACTAAGCAAAAAAATGCATCAAAATTATCTAAAAGGTGTAAAAAAGTGTATAAAACAATTCACAGATAACGAGCACTCAAGCACGTTACAGAAACTCAAAACAAATCTTCACAAAAGTTATATGGAAATATCCGTTATTTATTCACATGATTAGCAAGTTTGGCACTTTGGTAAATCAACTGAAATACAAGCAACGCGTTTTCGTATATTGTCGGGTACAAGGTGTATGAAGTTTAACGAATTTAGTAATAGAAATGTAAAACGAACATAATAACATTACTACTTCTATACAATATGTTACTCTGCATAATCACAACATAGTCATTGCAAACGTATGTATACGTCACGAAGCGTAAGTTTTAGAATTCCGGGAATGTTAACAAACATCGCTAAACGAATTTGTGACGTCAAATAATTGTTTGTCATTTATCTCAATTTTAACTTACTTGGTAGTCGGTGTTTAGATACGTTGCGGCTTGTTTTTAGATAGAAGTTAGAAGTGTTTCATTATAGCGTTTAAGGTAGCTTACCATTTTATCATATTATGCAGTTTTTTGTATGTTAAATGTAACACTGTGATCAGTTTTAAACCACAAATCATGAAATACTTTGCTCTGTTGATTATCTTCGGTAGTTTGTACATTGTTGCATCAGGTAATAAATTAGTTTTTTTTCTAAAATTGGATATTTTGTTAAACCTATATACATTACAGAGAGTCCAACGTCCCAAAAAGGAAGCTCAGAGCTTCAATCTGAATCAAAATTCTCGAACAGGAATGCGTTTGTTAAGTACAATGTGTGCCAGAGTTCTCCTCCAAATTTTATCAACGCAACAGCAAGACCCCAAAATCCAAACCTTCCCCATAAATTTAATTTGACTGTAAAAGAAATTTTCACCCACGGTTTTTTGTTTGAACTTGTGCGAACCGACGAGCCCACAGGCTGGGATACGATGCTGATTGTGGATTGGGTGATTTACACAGGTGAGCAAACTAGATCTTGAATACAATGCAGTAGATACCAAAGATTGTCAACTTCTTGTTAGATACAACCATTTCAAAAACCCATTTTGACTCTACGCTAGTTTCTGCATGCATAAACGATCGGTTTCCTGGTTGGCATATGACTCCGACATGTGACTCCGATCTACCAGACGGGGTAAAGGAATAACAATGTCATTTGTTTGATAACATGGTCTATCTCAGCGGTTCTCAAACTTTTTTTAAAAAAGTTACGCAACGGTCCCCTAGCAATTGTTGAAATGACTCACGGTCCACCAAAAATATGGAAGTAAAAAGAAAAATTTAGAAACGTTAAAATTCTAAAACAAAACATATTAACCCGGATGCACGGCTTAAGGAAAAACGAGACGCCTCTAATATTCATTGGCATTTTTAAATGTTTACTCCTACTATAATAGGAGTTATACTATTTCCCACTATAGTAGGTGTTCTGCAGTCTCAGATAGGCTTGTTGGTACTTTTGAATTACACTAATGTGACATCAAATAGCTTCTTGTGATGTCATAAATGCCTATGTAGCCTGTAAGCTTTCATGACAAATTGTGTTTGTTAAATTAATTGGAAGAAAAGTTGCGTGAAAACTTAATTTTACACAATTTTTTTTCTTCACGAGCGTCGTTTTAATTTTTTGAAAGGTGCTTCGCGGTCCCAGAAAATTGACTCGCGGACCCAAAAAGACCGCGAACCCCAGTTTGAGAACCGCTGGTCTATCTTATGTAGAAATCAAAATTCTGGGTGACACATCCTGTTAAGTTTACCTGTTAAGTTACACACAACTGTTATGTTTGACATTGTTTATCCGGCCCGATGGTCTAGCCTAGCGGTTAAGTGCGTCGCCTTTCAATCGAAAGGTTGCAGGTGCGAAACTGGTCGCTAGCTAGTCGGTTGTGTCCTTGGGCAAGGCACTTTACGGACATTGCCTGAACCCAACGGATTAATGGGTTCTACCAAATTGAAGGAACATGTCTATCATATACAACACTGTGCAATAGCTCCGGTAACCCGACGATGGGCGCGAGGTGATCTGACGATTGCCCGTGTGATAACCCCCTAGGTTTTCCCATTCACGGGGATAAACATGAATATCCTATTCTATCCTATCCTATCCTTAGTGATTTCCAATTTGCGGTTTGTTTTAGGATTACCCACAAGCTGCAAAGAAGCATTGCGGTTTGGACTAAACGAAAGTGGAATACAACGCATATATAATCCGGATAATAAGCAAACTTTGGAAGTTTATTGCGATCAAACCACTGACGGCGGCGGTTGGATGGTCGGTTGAGTTTTCATCAATAGAATGTTCCACACAGCTAATAAACGAACATTCCAGGTTTTTCAGCGTCGGAGGGATGGATCTGAAAACTTCTATCGAACTTGGTCTGAATATCAGGAGATGTTTGGAAACCTAAGCAACGAATTCTGGTTTGGTGGGGTTTGTTTTAATTTGTTAATATTTATCATTTAAATTAGTTAATATGATTGAATCGTAATTTAAGGAAACGAAAATCTTCATGCTTTAACCCGATCTGGGAATTATGAATTAAGGATCGAATTGGAAGATTGTGCAAACGTGAGAAAGTTTGCAAAATACAGGTAAGAACATTACAAATTTACAGTCATTTTAATAATATAGTTTATATAACAGCTCCTTTTCCATCGGCTCAGCTCAAGAAAAGTATACTTTGAAAGTGACAGGTTACTCTGGAGATGCAGGTAAATATGTAAAGAGTTAAGGGTTGGAAGTCCTTAATTGCTTTCATTTCTGTAGGCGATTCGCTTTCATCCCACCACAACGGGCGACCCTTCAGCACCAAGGACGTGGACAACGATATCAGTGGTGATAATTGCGCTGTCCTTTTCCATGGAGCTTGGTGGTATGGTAATTGTTATAATTCCAACTTAAACGGGGAGTACTTGAAGTGCCAAACCACAACGCTCCGAGCTGCAAGTTGGGGTGGTTTTCACGGTCCCAAATACTCACTGAAGTTTATCGAGATGAAGTTCATGCCAAGAGAAGACTAGTAATAAAATAAACCCCACCTTTGCTTATAATGTAAATAACCACAACTAAACACGGTATTCACTAAGCATGAATTACATTTGTTATTCAATGAACTGTTGTCGGTTTTCTCATGAATTCAAACTCTTTATGCTTTGCCTGTCATACCCGAACTATGTAAATATTTAATTCATGCAAAGTGCATCATGTTTGTTGCCGAATAGTTAATGCGACAGACTGTACAAGGAAATTTAATATACAGAATATTTTCACGAACTATATATTAAAATTAAACGTGAAAAATATTGTAGCAATTTCTCTTTTGTCATTCAATATGTAGGCCTACCGCGTGTTGTTATTATCACTAGTTCCATATAACTTCCTTTTTTTCTCATGATACAACCATGATGTCTTTTGTTATTGAGCTTGAATTATTAGAGTTTGAATTATTTTTATATTAATTATTTTGAGCTTAAATTATTTCCTTTTTTAATAAATATAGTGCAATAACTGTTTTTGCACCAAAAATAATTTAATGTATAAAAGTGTGTTTTAAGACGTTTTTTTTTAACCACTGGTGGAAATTCATTTTAGGTTTTTTTTTATTTTTCCACTTAATCCAAAAGCCGGCTTCCCCCTCAGTACTGGGTCGCGCTTGCACACTTTTACTCAGGCGTAAATAACATCAAATTTAATAAGTTAATTTTGATTTAATTTTTTTCGTTGTAATTTATTTTTATTAATGTAAGGTTTAACGGCCACGTCGTTTTTTTCCTTAATTTTTAATGTGTCTAGCCACTGACGTGTTTTAACTACTGTAGTTTTTGCCATTTTGTCTCATTAACTTAAAATGATTGTTTTAATCTTCTTTATTGTAAGGAAGGAGCTAAAAATAAACTAAACTAAACTAACTACAGTTTAGAATCGTGGCACTGGCAGTATTAAGCTAAGAAAAGCTTGGCGTCGGACAACTGTGGCGTTTATTACGTCGTGCCCGCATATACTGAACTAATCATCGTATGCGTGTTTTGTCATGGTCGCATATAATCAAGAATAAAATCAACCTTTCGTGACGGATTACGGATTGTCGGAGTCATATTGGACTATTAGCTATATGTAATCGTCAAGTCAAATCAAGTGCCAGACACAGGAAAGAAAATTAACGTCCTGAAACCCTACAAGAATTAATACTTTTTAGGTTTTTTTCATTTAGTGGAGGTTCCGCTGCCAGTCTAGTTCAGTTCCACGCTGTAAGGCCTCCGTCTGATGCGACCGGATCCTTGCTTGCAGTCTTCAGTATTTTTCACTTGCTAGCAACCCTTTTTTTGCTTGCTATTTATTTTTTTTTTCTTATTTTTTATTTATTTAATTAAATATTTTGTTTGTTTTGCGTTTTTTTTGTTATTCATGGTGCACTAGTGTAGTGCTCCTTTTTTCGCACTCCTACACAAGTGCTCTAATGCATTATAGTGTTTTGCAATCTGTATGTTAAATGAGAATATTTAATGTAAATATGCCCGGTAAGTGTGCTTGAAACTAAAAATGTCATCTGACATTAGTAGAATTTCATTTTAGGTTTTTTTTCTTTTTTCACTCTGGTCCACGCTTTCGGGCCACACCTTCTCCTAAAGCCGGCTCCCCCTCAGTACTGGTCGCGCTTTACCGCACACTTTTCTACAGGGCTTTATATAATTTGGATCGCTTAATATCGTTCTTTTGCCTAGGTTTGGCGGCCGCGTCCACTGTATTTATTACTTTATATCCTTTTTTTACTAACGTGTTTTAACGACTGTTCGTTTTGCCCTCTTTTCCCGTTCCTGTGTCGATATAATGTTCCTGTGTCGATATAATTGTTTGCCATTTTTAAAAACTGGGGCAAAATATGAATAAACTAAACTAAACCTACTTACACCGAGTCCTTAACAAGAAAAACAGTATAAATGCACTGACGCACACTTGATATCTCACTTTGGTTGATGGTTTCTTTTATTGTCCGTTCATTAAAAGATGGCGATGGCCAATAAGCGTTGAGCGGTTTTCTAGTTCAATAATTTGACATAAATAGAACAACAAATATTAATAAACAATTAGCTCACCAACTGTTTTTCCGTAGGTCTAGTCTATCTATATAAATTCAGTAAATTTGGTTTCAGTATAAGCGTGGTGTCGGTATGAGAAGCAGCACAAAAGAGAAAGAAAACCACGAGGTTGAGGAAATAGACAACATATTAATTGTTACGACACATCACAATAAGACACATAGACATTTAATGACATTACAATAATACACATAGACATTTAAAAAACATTAATTCGAAACCAAATTAGGGTTTACAGATGTTACACACGCCATGTGGGTACATATGGAGTCGGAACGGAGATTTATGTGCCATGTATAGACGGCAGCGGATCCTGGGACTTGGTCCCGGCCAATTAGAGGCGTTAAAAAACCATAGACCCACAAATTAAAACGCGAATTTTACTATATCGGAATTAAGGCTTCTGGTAGTTTATATTGCACCATTCTATACATATTGTAATGTGTGATTAATGTGGCTTCCCACACACGAAGATATAATTGAACCAACCATCCACACACTGTAATAGATCCAGCAACTCGACTGTGAGCTTAAGGTGTCTTTTAAGGTAATCGTGAATGAAGCCTGGCTTACCACCCACGAGGATATAAATGAACCAACCATCCACACACTGTTATAGCTACATCAACTCGACTGTGGGCATGAGGTGTCTTACGATACCCGTGGATAAAGCCTGGCTTCCCACCCACGAGGATATAATTTACCAACCATCCACACACTGTTATAGCTCCAGCAACTCGACTGTGGGCATGAGATGTCTTACGATACCCATGGATAAAGCCAGGCTTCCCACCCACGAGGATATAATTGAACCAACCATCCATACACTGTTATAGCTCCAGCAACTCGACTGTGGGCATGAAATGTCTTACGATACCCATGGATAA
>CH003236.1:29808-45696 GCA_000149265.1 Ciona savignyi | reverse complement strand
ACTTTTTAGGTTTTTTTCATTTAGTGGAGGTTCCGCTGCCAGTCTAGTTCAGTTCCACGCTGTAAGGCCTCCGTCTGATGCGACCGGATCCTTGCTGCAGTCTTCAGTATTTTTCACTTGCTAGCAACCCTTTTTTTGCTTGCTATTTATTTTTTTTTTCTTATTTTTTATTTATTTAATTAAATATTTTGTTTGTTTTGCGTTTTTTTTGTTATTCATGGTGCACTAGTGTAGTGCTCCTTTTTTCGCACTCCTACACAAGTGCTCTAATGCATTATAGTGTTTTGCAATCTGTATGTTAAATGAGAATATTTAATGTAAATATGCCCGGTAAGTGTGCTTGAAACTAAAAATGTCATCTGACATTAGTAGAATTTCATTTTAGGTTTTTTTTCTTTTTTCACTCTGGTCCACGCTTTCGGGCCACACCTTCTCCTAAAGCCGGCTCCCCCTCAGTACTGGTCGCGCTTTACCGCACACTTTTCTACAGGGCTTTATATAATTTGGATCGCTTAATATCGTTCTTTTGCCTAGGTTTGGCGGCCGCGTCCACTATATTTATTACTTTATATCCTTTTTTTTACTAACGTGTTTTAACGACTGTTCGTTTTGCCCTCTTTTCCCGTTCCTGTGTCGATATAATGTTCCTGTGTCGATATAATTGTTTGCCATTTTTAAAAACTGGGGCAAAAAATGAATAAACTAAACTAAACCTACTTACACCGAGTCCTTAACAAGAAAAACAGTATAAATGCACTGACGCACACTTGATATCTCACTTTGGTTGATGGTTTCTTTTATTGTCCGTTCATTAAAAGATGGCGATGGCCAATAAGCGTTGAGCGGTTTTCTAGTTCAATAATTTGACATAAATAGAACAACAAATATTAATAAACAATTAGCTCACCAACTGTTTTTCCGTAGGTCTAGTCTATCTATATAAATTCAGTAAATTTGGTTTCAGTATAAGCGTGGTGTCGGTATGAGAAGCAGCACAAAAGAGAAAGAAAACCACGAGGTTGAGGAAATAGACAACATATTAATTGTTACGACACATCACAATAAGACACATAGACATTTAATGACATCACAATAATACACATAGACATTTAAAAAACATTAATTCGAAACCAAATTAGGGTTTACAGATGTTACACACGCCATGTGGGTACATATGGAGTCGGAACGGAGATTTATGTGCCATGTATAGACGGCAGCGGATCCTGGGACTTGGTCCCGATAGATCCAGCAACTCGACTGTGAGCTTAAGGTGTCTTAAGGTAATCGTGAATGAAGCCTGGCTTACCACCCACGAGGATATAAATGAACCAACCATCCACACACTGTTATAGCTACATCAACTCGACTGTGGGCATGAGGTGTCTTACGATACCCGTGGATAAAGCCTGGCTTCCCACTCACGAGGATATAATTTACCAACCATCCACACACTGTTATAGCTCCAGCAACTCGACTGTGGGCATGAGATGTCTTACGATACCCATGGATAAAGCCAGGCTTCCCACCCACGAGGATATAATTGAACCAACCATTCATACACTGTTATAGCTCCAGCAACTCGACTGTGGGCATGAAATGTCTTACGATACCCATGGATAAAGTCTGACTTCCCATCCACGAGGATATAATTGAACCAACCATCCACACACTGTAATAGATCCAGCATCTTGACTGTAAGCATGAGGTGTCTTACGATACCCGTGGATAAAACCTGGCTTCCCACCCACGAGGATATAAATGAACCAACCATCCGTATACTGTAATATCTCCAGAAACTCGACTGTGGGCATGAGGTGTCTTACGATACCAGTGGATAAAGCCTGGCTTCCCATACACGAGAATATAAATAAACCAACCATCCACACACTGTAATAACCCCAGCAACTCGACTGTGGGCATGAGGTGTCTTACGATACCAGTGGATAAAGCCTGGCTTCCCATACACGAGAATATAAATAAACCAACCATCCACACACTGTCATAACCCCAGCAACTCGACTGTGGGCATGAGGTGTCTTACGATACCCACGGATAAAGCCTGGCTTCCCATCCACGATAATATAAATGAACCAACCATCCACACACTGTAATAGCTCCAGCAACTCGAATGTGAGCATGGCGTGTCTTACGATACCCATGGATAAAGCCTGACTTCCCATCCACGAGGATATAAATGAACCAACCATCCACACACTGTAATAGCTCCAACAACTCGACTGTGGACATGATGTGTCTTACGATACCCATGGATAAAGCCTGAGTTCCCACCCACGAGAATATAAATGAACCAACCATCCACACACTGTAATAGCTCCAGCAACTCGACTGTGGGCATGAGGTGCCTTACGATACCCATGGATAAAGCCTGACTTCCCACCCACGATGATATAAATGAACTAACCATCCACACACTGTAATAGCTCCAACAACTCGACTGTGGGCATGAGGTGTCTTACGATACCCATGGATAAAGCCTGGCTTCCCACCTACGAGGATATAAATGAACCAACCATCCACATACTGTAATAGCTCCAGCAACTCGACTGTGGGCATGAGGTGTCTTACGATACCCATGGATAAAGCCTGACTTCCCATCCACGAGGATATAAATGAACCATCCATCTACACTTAAAGGATATCGTACATTTCTTTTTAAATCTGCAACCCTTCAGTTGAAAGGCAACTTGGTTCGACTGATTAGCTTGGTGGGTTAGTGTGTCGCCTTTCAGCCAAAGGGGTGCAGATTTGAAACTCGTACGATACGCATGAATCACCATATAGTCAGTTGGGACCTTAAGCAAGTCACTTTTAGCGGAGGTTTAATGAGTGGGTTTATCTTGATGTGCCTTTACATATGCACGAGTCCCCGCCCGAACATTAACAACAAAAATGCCAAAAGTCACGACTAACTACAATGTGCGATTCATCACTTTACAAAGCGCGTTCAAAAATCCAAAAAAGCGCGAACCACTCACGACCAAACCATGATCTTTTTATATATTTTTTCACCACTTAATTGTACTTGTTAAACGATAAACATAATTTATGCTGGCTAGGGTGAAAGTTATGTGAGCTTAGCCAAGACACTTAGCGGACATTTTCTGTACCTCGTCGAAAAATGAGTTTTAATAAAACTCAATGAAACATGTAAATCATACACAACCTGTTAGATATCTCGACCCATTAATGTTTATTTGATGTTTATTATAAATCATAAATTGCACCACAACCAAATTACGTCACAATGGTAGTTTGTGTTACAAGATCCATACCCGACCGCGTGTTAGAAAATGCTTTCTTTTTGATTTAGTCACCGTACAGACTGCAGCATAGTAATTTATCTGATACCGTATTTTTCCGTCCCGGTTTTAAAGCCAAAGTTTGGTGAGTGTAATGTTTACTATTTTATGTGTATATACCCGTCAATTACTAATTTTGGTCCCTTTATTTTTAATTTACAGAAAACCGTATCATCCCTCCGTATTATCCTCGTATCTCCGTCCATATCGTCCCTGCAACCCTCCGTTCCGCATCTGTAACCGTTTGTTTGAACCCTGATCGCAAATTATAATTCGAGGAAACAAACTGTATGTTCATTTATTCGATACGACTTATTTTCAAACCAATGTAACCCCGTTACTTCACCCGCGGAAGTAACACAATACACTGCAATAGCTCCAATAACCCGACGATGGGCGCGAGGTGATCTGACGATTGCCCGTGTGTTAACCCCCTTGGTTTTCCCATTCACGGTAACATGTGCAGATAAATGTAATACCTGGCTGAGTTTTGAACCAAAGATGTTGTCTTTATTACGACCGTTCTTCATATTGTAATGTGTATATGATGATGTAGTTCAACCTATTAACCGGTTGATTTAACATTGTTGATTTGTAAGGTAAACTGCTACAGTTTTGTTAGTGGGAACTTTTCAAGCAATAAGTGTTGCAACATTCGGGAAAATAATGTACATTTTCGCATGCGCGAAACGCCCCCAGTAAATCAGTGCCGAGATATGACGTCACATCGACCGGTGACAGTGTGGTAACGTGCGTGGAAGCGACGACTTCTGGAACTTTCGATCAACATTGTGGTATCTGAAGGTACATGGGAGTTATGACGCAGCATATTTTCAGCCAAGGTTTTTTTGTGACGAGCCCACAGGCTCAGTCAGGGGGTTTCCCGAAAACGAAACTTTGCAATTGCTAGTCGGCCATGACAGGGTACATTATTTAACCCAAGTCGTTTATTTGATTGTATTGAATCAGTAGAAACGTCTTAAGTCGCCTCCACACAGAACGCGTTTGGCGGTAAAATGTCGCAGTTGGCGGTTCGCGGCAGCGGCTAGCGGATACACACAGCCGATTTTGCTGCGTTCGTGCGGCTGTGCGGTTGGTTTTTGCGGTAGCGGCAGACATAAATTTGGTTTATCTTTTACGCGCGGTAGTGGCGGCAAATATTCCATTTCTGTTTTGCCCATAATAGTAAACAGTAGGATGTATAATATATTGAAAGCAAGCAAATATATTACCGTTAAATTTGAATTGTGTCGGCAGGTTAGCAATAGGTAGACCTAAAATACTTGGCCAAAGTACAACAGGGAGTGTAGACCAAGTCCAAAGATACTTGAAGTAAGTAAGAAATCACTTTTGAAAAAACGAGTATCGTGTATAATGTATAAAAATACAAGTTGACACCATAGAGCATAGTGCCATTTCTTTCTAACTGTATTTTAGTAGGCTAATTACCTTCGTACCAATATTCGTAAATGCACTTAAAATAGGACAAAATGCAAATAACTACGGGTATACAGGTACCGTATTCCATGTCTTAGTCGTTTGCCCATGTGCCTAATTTGTTAGCTACTAAACTATTTTAAATTATGCAATTATACTGGTTTGCAGATTGTTATATCAAGTACCTTGACTTTTGGTAAGCCTTATTACATGTAACCTAAATTACAGAACGGCACAATGAACTTTAATGAAATTTTGATTGAATTGGTTAGAAAATATCCTTGCCTGTACAGTTCGCAATGCAGCGGCAAAAAGGACAACATTCGAAAAGAAAATGCTTGGAAAGAAATTGGATCTCAATTGAAACAATCTCGTAAGAAACTGGTAGTCTAAACTAAACTTGTTGTTTTGCCACCTAGGGATGCAAAATTTTATTATTTGGAAAACTATGAATGTTGGTATGGTTATAATGTTTGATTGTCAGGTTTAATTATTATATAAATGTTCATGTAATTTTAAGTTAGTATTGCAAAGATAATAACATATTTATTCTGCAAAGCTGAAGTATGCTCTAAACGGTGGAAAAGTTTAAGGGACCGTTATGCCAAAGAACGCCGGGGCAAAATGTATTCTGTTGTACAATGTTTATATTAATAGGATTATAAGTAAATTTATTTCACTTTGACTTACAGGACATGTAGTTCAGTAGTATTGCCAGCTGATAGTGTTGCAGACATGAGTGAGACAGATGTGACAGGTCAGATAATTATCTGAATTTTACAATCAGAAAAAGTTTTACCTTGCTAGAGATATTGTATTTATGACCTATCGTACATTATATGTATATACATGTTGACAATTTTATTTATTTTTGGATGCATATTACAGTTGTTTAAAAAGAATCAGTTTTTGGCTAAAAGTTATAATCGAAACCATCTGCTGGCTTAGACCACTAAGCGAAGATTACCTAACTAAATTGATCAAGCTGTTAAAATGTCTCAATCATGTGCAATAGCTTTGGTAACCCAATGTTGGAAACCAGTAATCTAACAATTGGCTGTGTGCTAACACCCCTTGTCTTTTAACATTCAAGGGTATAAAATATGAATATACATCCTATTATCTTTATTTTTTGTCTTGTAGCCTTATTTTTTATATTTATTATTATCTGTGCTCTTAAAGACATTTGCAGAGAAAGATGTATTCAATCTTAGTGATGTTCAATCGACATCCAGTTATGATAACCCTATCACGCTAGAAGTCGATTGTGATTCTCCGCCATCACACCCTAAAAGGCAAAAAATTTCAAACAAGTTTCAAGTAAATAGAATTTTTAGTTTTACCCTGTAGTCAGTTTGATAATTTTTTTTATTTAAATTGTTTGGACGAATGACCCGATTTATCCATTGTCTTAACATATAAACTGCAATCCATATATATATGTGGCATATAGTTTGTATTGTATATATGTACCGCATGAAATTTTATTGCATATAAATATAATCTATTGTCCTTTTTTAATCATAATCTCTGTGATTTTAATATATTTTTCTTCTTTCACAGGAGTCTCTAATATGTGCTGTTCAATCGAGCACGGACGCGATTGAGAAAATGTGTGCCAAAGGAATTGATGAGGGGCAAGACTCAGACGAGTTTTCTAATTTTAGTGCCTTAATTGAAAAAAAACTGCGCGGTTGGCCATCAGACCAGAGCGATAAAGCAATGCTTCACATAATGGAGTATTTATATCGTCTAAAGTATAATCAATAATAAAACTCAGGCTTTGTGCAACAATTTTTGTTATTATTTAAGTAAACTATAAACAACACAACTTACAACGAAAATGCAGCAATGAATTTACTACGGTAAAAATCAGTGCCTTTTAATGACTCTGTACTGCCAGTCAACTTCACCAACGTTTGATATAAAATAGTCTTTAAATTTGTTCCGGATGTCAGAAGCTGATTGAGGATAAGTGTTACTTGCTGTGCGCCCTACAGGTTGCAGAATGCTTCCGCTTGACCGCCAGTCTCCCAGTATAACATTACCTTCGGCATCTTCTCGGCCAACAAACGTTGGTGGGCATATTTTTCCACGGGCTTGGAGAAAGTTATGTAAACAACAGCAGGCTTTGGTTATTGCAATCACTTTTTTGGGTTCCGCAATAAGTGGTCTTCGAAATATTCTCCACCTTGATGAAAGAATTCCAAATGCATTTTCAACAACGCGGCGAGCGCGTGATAAACGATAGTTAAATATTTGTTGGTCGTCTGGTAAGTATCGCCCAGGATACGGTCTCATTATGTTTTTTCTGAGAGGAAAAGCCGCATCCCCCACTATACAGTACGGTACTCGAATAGAAGAACCTAGGAGAAGGTCATCTTGTGGAACGCACAGAACATTTTCCTTCTGGGTAAAACATTTTCCAAACTGGGAATTGGAAAATACCCCCCCGTCACTGTGTCGACCGGAATCTCCGATATCAACTGCAGTAAAGCAATATTCTGCATCACATAAGGCCAAAAGAATAATACTGTGATATCCTTTGTAATTGTAATACTCGGAGCCCTGCTTTTCAGGAGCTTGGATCATCACGTGCTTACCGTCGATGGCCCCCATACACAGTGGAAAATTCCAATTACTTTCAAATTTAGAGGCGATTAATCGCCATTCTTGAGGTGATGTAGGGGTCTTCAAGTATAGTGGTCGTAGTGTAGACCATATTGCTTCACATGTTTCCCCGATGATTTCACAGCAAGTACTATATCCGATGCGAAAACTAAAAGACAGCGAACGCATCGAGTTTCCAGTCGCCAGATATCTAAAAAATAGCCAGTATATAATGCAAATCGGCCCTGATAGTAAATTCGAGCTACATACCGAAGAGTTAAAGCAAGCCGTTTATCAGCCGAGATTGGTGTTCTCCAGTTAGTTGTGATTTTGTATATAAGTGGCTCCACGTGCGAAAGCAGCTCGTCAAAAGTTGTTGGGCTCATTCGAAAATATTCGAAAAAAAGTTCGGGATCTGTTCTTATCTCATCTACGAGAATCACTTCGCCACGAATTACTCTGTGCGCAAAAACAGGTCGAACCCACCACCTCCTGGGCGTAAAATAAATTAAAGATAAGTTGAAATAGTTTTTACAAAACGCAACGTATCCTATACATTACCTTTGAGATTTTGTTACAAGGCTTGATATGTATGCCATCAAAATCTGGTTGTGACTTAACACCAATAGCTTTTTTCTATTAGACACTTTCATTTTGGACACTTCTAATGCTGAAAAGCTGGTCTGTATGTAAGTTTTCCCGCGAAAATAAGTGTTGCGTCAACGCGTTTTGTGTGAACATGTTTACCGCTTGGCAACCGCGCGGTAGAGCCGCTCTTAAAATGGGCGGTTTTACCGCTACCGTGTGAAACGCAAACCGCGTTCTGTGTGGAGGCGGCTTTACTTATTTCCAACGTAGGACAACACATCAGCTAACCCGACGGTGGGCACGAGGTTATATGACGATTTTTACCATGTTACAAAGTTTCCCTTACTCAGGGATAAACATGATTATCCGACCACACCGTAGCTGTCTTAAATTTAAAGCATGTCGGGTCTTTACTGGAAACGAGTTCAAATTTTGCGTTTTAAAAATTTAAATCAATGGAAAATACTAGAAACGCGTTTCGGTTTATTGTGTATGAGGTTTGGCAGAATGTAGTAATAAGATAAATCACAACTTGTCAAACGAATATAATCACTACTACACTATATGTCACTCTGTATATAACAACACAGTCGTTGCAAACGTAGGTATACGTCACGCAGAAAGGTTCTAGAATTCCGCGAAGATTGCTCAAAAAGGTTGTAACGTAAAATAGTTGCTTGTCGTTTAAATGGAATTTTACAGTCAATATAACAGCCATTTATATTGCAGTTGGTGTTTAGATACGGTTCAGTAGATTTATTTCTGAAATAAGAGTGTTTCATTGAGAGGCCTAATTTTACCGTTTTCTGCATTTGTCAACAAGTCAGGTATGAGACTGTGATTAGTTTTAAACCACAAATCATGAAATACTTTGCTCTATTGATCATCTTCTGTGGTTTGTACATTGTTGCATCAGGTAACGAAATTAGTTTCTTTTGAACAGTGGATATTTTGTTAAACCATTACATTACAGAGAGACCAACTTCCCAAGGAGGAAGCTCAGAGCTGCAATCTGATTCGAAATTCCAGAAACGAATGGCATTTGTTAAGTACAATATGTGTCAGAGTTCTCCTCCAAATTTTATCAACGCAACAGCAAGGCCCCAAGATCCAAACCTTCCTCATAAATTCAACTTGACTGTAAAGGAAATTTTTACTCACGGTTTTTTGTTTGAACTTGTGCGAACTGACGAGCCCACAGGCTGGGACACGATGCTGATTGTGGATTGGGTGATTTACACAGGTGAGCAAAATAGACCCAACATACAATGCTGCAGTTATTAGCTATTTATATGAATGATTCTTGTACCGTTACATGAAAATCGTCTATCACAAACTACCGTGTAACTGTAGTAGCTACAAGATGGGTTCGGTAAAACAGGGATCCACCAAGTCTATGTTAATACACGGATACCACACAAATAGTTAACGAAAAAATTCAAGACATAAATGAAAATCTTCAAGATTGACATTCTTTTGTCATTTTCAATATATTTTTTGGTTTAGGATTACCCACAAGCTGCAAAGAAGCATTGAGGTTTGGACTGAACGAAAATGGGATACAACGCATATATAACCCGGGGAATCAGCAAACTTTGGAAGTTTATTGCGATCAAACTACTGACAACGGCGGTTGGATGGTCGGTGGAGTTTTAATCAATGAAAAGTTACTCACAGCTAATAAAACGAACATTCCAGGTGTTTCAGCGTCGGAGGGATGGTTCTGAAAACTTCTATCGAACTTGGGTTGAATATCAGGGGATGTTTGGAAACCTTAGCAACGAATTCTGGTTGGGTGAGTTTTGTTTTAATATGTTAATATTTATCACTTAAATTAGTTAATATGATTGAATTTAAATTAAGGAAACGAAAATCTTTATGCTTTAACCCGATCTGGGAATTATGAATTAAGGATTGAATTGGAAGATTGTGCAAACGTTAGAAAGTTCGCAAAATACAGGTAAGAACATTACAAATTTACAATATATCCAATAATATAGTTTATATAAACAGCTCCTTTTCCATCGGCTCCGTTCAAGAAAAGTATACTTTGAAAGTGACAGGTTACTCTGGGAATGCAGGTAAATATGTAAAGAGTTAAGGGTTGGAAGTCCTTAATTGCTTTCATACGTCATTTCCGTAGGCGATTCGCTTTCACCCCGCCACAACGGGCGACCCTTCAGCACCAAGGACGCGGACAACGATATCAATGGTAGTAATTGCGCTGTCGTTTTCCATGGAGCTTGGTGGTATGGTAGTTGTAGCGATTCCAACTTAAACGGAGAGTACTTGAAGTGCCAAACCACAACTGGCCGAGCTGCAAGCTGGGGTACTTTTCACGATCACAAATACTCACTGAAGTATATCGAGATGAAGTTCAGGCCAAGAGGAGACAAGTAATAATATAAACCCCATCCTTGCCATATAATGTAAATAACCACAACTTTACTCGGGTATTTACCAAGCATGAATTACATTTGTTTTTCAATGAAATGTTGTCGGTTTTCTTATGAATTTAAACTCTTTATGCTTTGCCTGTAATAATCTCACAATGTAAATATTTAATTCATGCAGTGCATCATGTTTGTTGCCGAACATTTAATGCGACAGACTGTGCAAGGAAACTCAATATCCGGAATATTCACATGAACTATATAATATAATCAAACTTGGAATAATTTTTAGCAATTTCTGGTTTGTCATGGTTCAAAATGTATGGCGATGTTGTTGTTATCACTGGTTCCATATAACTCCCCCTCACCACGTTGCAAATCCGCTTTAACATGACCGCAGTCTTTAACGTTCCCAGAACTTCCTTTTTTTCTTACGATACAACCATGATATGTTTTGTTATTGAGCTTGAATTATTAGAGTTTTAATTATTTTTATATTAATTATTTTGAGCTTAAATTATTTTCTTTTTTAATAAATATAGTGCAATAACTGTTCTTGCACCAAAAATAATTTAATGGTCTGAAAGTGTGTTTTAAAACGTTTTTTTTACCCACTAGTGGAATTTCATTTTAGTTTTTTTTTCTTTTTCCACTTAATCCCAAAGCCGGCTCCCCCCTCAGTACTGGGTCGCGCTTGCACATTTTTAGTCAAGACTTAAATAACATCAAATTTATTAAGTTAATTTTGATTTAATTTTTTTCGTTGAAATTTATTTTTATCAATGTTAGGTTTAACGGCCACGTCGTTTTTTTCCTTAATTTTTAATGTGTCTAGCCACTGACGTGTTTTAACTACTGTAGTTTTTGCCATTTTGTCTCCTTAACTTAAAATTATTGTTTTAATCTTCTTTATTGTAACGAAGGAGCTAAAAAAACGAAACTAAACTAACTAGAGCTTAGAATCGTGGCACTGGCAGTATTAAGCTAAGAGAAGCCTGGCGTCGGACAATTTTGGTGTTTATTACGTCGTGCCCGCATATACTGAACTAATCATCGTATGCGCGTTTTGTCATAGACGCATATAATTAAGAATAAAATCAACCTTCCGTGACGGATTACGGATTGTCGGAGTCATATTGGACTATTAGCTATATGTAATCGTCAAGTCAAATCAAGGCCCAGCATAGGCACGAATATAAACGTCACATCGACCGGTGACAGTGTGGTAACGTGTGTGGAAGCGACGACTTCTGGAACTTTCGATCAACATTGTGGTATCTGTTCCTCGTGACTGCGTTGCTCCAGTTACGTTTGTTGCTTGATGGCGACGTTCTTCACTTTGTACTTGCACCTGCTTTAATCTCTCCCCAGTTGTTGGTTCGATTCTCACACAAGAATAGATTTTCCTGGCCTTACATTAAAGGACTTATCACGACATTATATTCTATGCATTTTCCTCGCTTATTTAATCAGCATTGCACACCAAATGTTGTTTGTGATTCTCATAGTATTCTACATAGTTTTTGTTTCTGCAAGCATAAACGCATGGGTCCCATAGTTATCCAACCCAAACTTCTTCTCCATGGCTTCGGGGAATTCCTTATGGGCTTGGTACATAAGTTTCTGTTTTTACATATGTGAGTCATGTTAACTACCAATTCTTAAAGTTTTAATCCGATTTAACGAATCCTTGTTGAAGGTGTCAGTGCAATGTGGCATGCTTGAGTCAGGAACATATTTTCGTTTTTAAGGGAGTTACCCTAAGTAAATGTTTTCTTTCTTTTAAGTGACACAGGTTGGCTAACAATCTAGCATATCACCAAATCTGATCAAAATTAAAGCAGCCGTTCAAACGCTATGTCCCGAAAATCTATTTTTTTAGAAAAATAACCGTTTTGGATTTTAACGTCTCCGGGGAATTCTTCTAGATTTATCACCCACAATTTTTCTCCTGCGTATCTAGACCATGTTATCTAACAAATGACAAAGTTTTATTACTATTTCATTATTCCTTCTTTTAGATATCGGGGCATCATGCCATGCAGGTCACAATCATGATTTGAGAACAAAA
Source organism: Ciona savignyi (assembly GCA_000149265.1). Lineage (NCBI taxonomy): Eukaryota > Metazoa > Chordata > Ascidiacea > Phlebobranchia > Cionidae > Ciona > Ciona savignyi. The sequence goes on along the minus strand of CH003236.1, from coordinate 33,277 downwards.
TCTTACTTTTTAGGTTATTTTTCTAGGTAAATTTTTTATTTCGTCCAAGTGTTAAATCAGTGCTTAATGCACTTACATTCCACCAAATCTCAATCAAATTGTAACAGCCGTTTAAGCGCTATGCCCAAAAAGGCAATTTTTTTAGAAAAAATAGCGTTTTGGTTTTTAACGTCCCAGGGGAAATTCCCCTAGATTTATCACCACAAAATTTTGGTTTCTGCATATCTAAACCATGTTGTCTAAAAAATGTCCAATTTTCATTACGATTCCATTACTCCATTTGGTAGATGCCGGGGCGACATGGCATGCCTGTCACAATCATAATTTCAGAACAAAATCTAATTTTTTGGGGTATTTCCATAGGTAATTTTTTTATTTCCTTTAAGTGATGAATCAGTGACTAATGCACTTACATTCCACCAAATTTGATTTAAATTGGAGCAGCCGTTCAAGCGCTATGCAACAAAATGCGCAATTTTTCGTAAAATAATACCGTTTTGGTTTTTAACCTCCCAGGGGAATTTCCCTTGATTTATCACCCAACATTTTGGTTTCTGCATATCTAGATCATGTTGTCTAACGAATGGCCAAGTTTCATTGCGATTCCATTATTCCTTCTGGTAGATGTCGGGTCGACATGCCATGCCTGTCAAACCTTTGACGAAAAAAAAAGAAAAAAAAAGAAAAAACGGACAACAACAATATGTGCCACAATTTTTCAATTGGGACCCATAATAACTAAGCTATGTCAATCCGGATAAAGAAAGCTTTCGACCAAATAAATATTAAAAAGAAGTTTAGAGCTGACACCAGTAGTTATAATGTATAGTGGAATCTGGGCAGAGCTCAGCTGGATAGGATAGCGTTCTCATCTTGGTGGCTGAAGGTACGTATGGGAGTTATGACGCGGCATATCGTCACCTGACGTCATATCGATCAACTGAGGTCGCTAGTTGTGTAGATACTGGGATATTTACGACAGACAATCCGTTTAAATTACGATTGTGCGGTCAAATGGTTAACGCGACCGACATACGAATTAATTAGGAAAACGGTCGGTGACAAACCCATTAGAGACTCGAAACCTTGCAAGTTGAAATCTCTGTAAAATGGTTACTTGCCGGTTTAGCGCGATTCCGCACGAATGCTATTGAATTAAATGCGAATTTCTTGTAAATTTAAAACAATTTTTGTTTAAGGACTTTCAAATTTTCAATTCTGTTAAATTTATTAAATTCTGTTAGATTGTCGGTACTCAGCCAGGAGGTTAAAGGTCGGTTAACTGGAGCTATTGCAGTGTGTTGTGTATGATACACACATTCTTTCAATTTTGTAGAACCTATTATTCCACTGGGTTTAAGCAATGTCCGTAAAGTGCCTTGCCCAAGGATAAAACCCATGATCAGTTTCGTACCTGCAACCTTTCGGTTGATTAGTGTTGCACTAAACCACCAGACTAACCGGTCGGTCAGACGATAAACATGATTATCTTACCAATCCGTATCTGTCTGTATGTTAAAAGCATGTCGGCTCTTTACTGAAACGAGTTCCAAATTGTATTTTAAAAGTTTAATTCAATGGAAAATACTAGAAACGCGTTTCGGTATATTGTCGGGTGCAAGTGTAAGAGGTTTGGCAGAATGTAGTAATAAGATAAATAACACGTTGTAAAACGAATATAATCACACCTATACTATAAGTCACTCTGTATATAACAACAGAGTCATTGCAAACGTGTGTTTACGTCACGCAGAGAAGTTCTAGAATTCCGTGAATGTTAACGAACATTGCTTAAATAAATTGTGACGTCAAATAATTGTTTGTGGTTTAACTGGATTTTCACAATCAATCTAACAGTTCATTTATACTGCAATGGGTGTTTAGATACGTTGCAGTAGATTTATTTCTGAAATAAGAGTGTTTCATTAAGAGGCCTAATTTTTCCGTTTTCTGCATTTGTCAACAAGTCAGGTATGAGACTGTGATCAGTTTTAAACCACAAATCATGAAATACTTTGATCTATTGATCATCTTCTGTGGTTTGTACATTGTTGCATCAGGTAACGAAATTAGTTTCTTTTGAACAGTGGATATTTTGTTAAACCATTACATTACAGAGAGACCAACGTCCCAAGGAGGAAGCTCAGAGCTGCAATCTGATTCGAAATTCCAGAAACGAATGGCATTTGTTAAGTACAATATGTGTCAGAGTTCTCCTCCAAATTTTATCAACGCAACAGCAAGGCCCCAAGATCCAAACCTTCCTCATAAATTCAACTTGACTGTAAAGGAAATTTTTACTCACGGTTTTTTGTTTGAACTTGTGCGAACCGACGAGCCCACAGGCTGGGACACGATGCTGATTGTGGATTGAGTGATTTACACAGGTGAGCAAAAGACCCAACATACAATGCTGCAGTTATTATCTATTTATATGAATGATTCTTGTACCGTTACATGATGAGCTTCTATGCGTGGTCTACTCGTGTAACTGTAGTAGCTACAAGATGGGTTCGGTAAAACAGGGGATCCACCAAGTCTATGTTAATACACGGATACCACACAAATACTTAACGAAAAAATTCAAGACATAAATGAAAATCTTCAAGATTGACATTCTTTTGTCATTTTCAATATATTTCTTGGTTTAGGATTACCCACAAGCTGCAAAGAAGCATTGAGGTTTGGACTCAACGAAAATGGGATACAACGCATATATAACCCGGGGAATCAGCAAACTTTGGAAGTTTATTGCGATCAAACTACTGACAACGGCGGTTGGATGGTCGGTGGAGTTTTCATCAATGAAAAGTTACTCACAGCTAATAAAACGAACATTCCAGGTGTTTCAGCGTCGGAGGGATGGTTCTGAAAACTTCTATCGAACTTGGGTTGAATATCAGGGGATGTTTGGAAACCTTAGCAACGAGTTCTGGTTGGGTTAGTTTTGTTTTAATATGTTAATATTTATCACTTAAATTAGTTAATATGATTGATTCTACATTAAGGAAACGAAAATCTTCATGCTTTAACTCAAACTGGGAATTATGAATTAAGTATTGAATTGGAAGATTGTGCAAACGTTAGAAAGTTCGCAAAATACAGGTAAGAACATTACAAATTTAGAATATATATAATAATATAGTTTATATAAACAGCTCCTTTTCCATCGGCTCCGCTCAAGAAAAGTACATTTTGAAAGTGACAGGTTACTCTGGAAATGCAGGTAAATATGTGAAGAGTTAGGATAGGAGGATAGGATATTCATCTTTATCCCCGTGAATGGGAAAACCAAGGGGGTTATCACACGGGCAATCGTCAGATCACTTCGCGCCCATCGCGGGTTACCGGAGCTATTGCAGTGTGTGGTATATGATAGACACGTTCGTTCAATTTAGTAGGACCCAGTAATCCGTTGGGTTTAGGCAATGTCGCACTTATCCGCTAGACCTACGGGCCGTAGTTACAG
>CH003236.1:15602-29708 GCA_000149265.1 Ciona savignyi | reverse complement strand
TAAAATAAATTAAAGATAAGTTGAAATAGTTTTTACAAAACGCAACGTATCCTATACATTACCTTTGAGATTTTGTTACAAGGCTTGATATGTATGCCATCAAAATCTGGTTGTGACTTAACACCAATAGCTTTTTTCTATTAGACACTTTCATTTTGGACACTTCTAATGCTGAAAAGCTGGTCTGTATGTAAGTTTTCCCGCGAAAATAAGTGTTGCGTCAACGCGTTTTGTGTGAACATGTTTACCGCTTGGCAACCGCGCGGTAGAGCCGCTCTTAAAATGGGCGGTTTTACCGCTACCGTGTGAAACGCAAACCGCGTTCTGTGTGGAGGCGGCTTTACTTATTTGCAACGTAGGACAACACATCAGCTAACCCGACGGTGGGCACGAGGTTATATGACGATTTTTACCATGTTACAAAGTTTCCCTTACTCAGGGATAAACATGATTATCCGACCACACCGTAGCTGTCTTAAATTTAAAGCATGTCGGGTCTTTACTGGAAACGAGTTCAAATTTTGCGTTTTAAAAATTTAAATCAATGGAAAATACTAGAAACGCGTTTCGGTTTATTGTGTATGAGGTTTGGCAGAATGTAGTAATAAGATAAATCACAACTTGTCAAACGAATATAATCACTACTACACTATATGTCACTCTGTATATAACAACACAGTCGTTGCAAACGTAGGTATACGTCACGCAGAAAGGTTCTAGAATTCCGCGAAGATTGCTCAAAAAGGTTGTAACGTAAAATAGTTGCTTGTCGTTTAAATGGAATTTTACAGTCAATATAACAGCCATTTATATTGCAGTTGGTGTTTAGATACGGTTCAGTAGATTTATTTCTGAAATAAGAGTGTTTCATTGAGAGGCCTAATTTTACCGTTTTCTGCATTTGTCAACAAGTCAGGTATGAGACTGTGATTAGTTTTAAACCACAAATCATGAAATACTTTGCTCTATTGATCATCTTCTGTGGTTTGTACATTGTTGCATCAGGTAACGAAATTAGTTTCTTTTGAACAGTGGATATTTTGTTAAACCATTACATTACAGAGAGACCAACTTCCCAAGGAGGAAGCTCAGAGCTGCAATCTGATTCGAAATTCCAGAAACGAATGGCATTTGTTAAGTACAATATGTGTCAGAGTTCTCCTCCAAATTTTATCAACGCAACAGCAAGGCCCCAAGATCCAAACCTTCCTCATAAATTCAAATTGACTGTAAAGGAAATTTTTACTCACGGTTTTTTGTTTGAACTTGTGCGAACTGACGAGCCCACAGGCTGGGACACGATGCTGATTGTGGATTGGGTGATTTACACAGGTGAGCAAAATAGACCCAACATACAATGCTGCAGTTATTAGCTATTTATATGAATGATTCTTGTACCGTTACATGAAAATCGTCTATCATAAACTACCGTGTAACTGTAGTAGCTACAAGATGGGTTCGGTAAAACAGGGATCCACCAAGTCTATGTTAATACACGGATACCACACAAATAGTTAACGAAAAAATTCAAGACATAAATGAAAATCTTCAAGATTGACATTCTTTTGTCATTTTCAATATATTTCTTGGTTTAGGATTACCCACAAGCTGCAAAGAAGCATTGAGGTTTGGACTCAACGAAAATGGGATACAACGCATATATAACCCGGGGAATCAGCAAACTTTGGAAGTTTATTGCGATCAAACTACTGACAACGGCGGTTGGATGGGTCGGTGGAGTTTTAATCAATGAAAAGTTACTCACAGCTAAGTAAAACGAATCATTCCAGGTGTTTCAGCGTCGGGAGGGATGGTTCTGAAAACTTCTATCGAACTTGGGTTGAATATCAGGGGATGTTTGGAAACCTTAGCAACGAGTTCTGGTTGGGTTAGTTTTGTTTTAATATGTTAATATTTATCACTTAAATTAGTTAATATGATTGATTCTACATTAAGGAAACGAAAATCTTCATGCTTTAACCCTTTAGAAACGATAAGAACAAATTTGTCCTTTTTGACATATGCTCATTCAAAATGAAAAATCTCCAATATTTCTTGTCGAAACTGCTAAAGTTTGGTCTCGTTGGAAAGCTATATGATATATCTTTTGAAAACAGCAAAAATAAACATAAGTTTGCATTTGAAATTTTAAAGTAAAGTTTTGTTGAATTTTATGACTTTTTTGGTGTAATTTTGAGGAAAAATTATCACAAAAAACGTTTTTTTTAACACTACGCTCAAAAGGTTTGTTTCATTTAATGTCTCTATGGCAGTAGAATCAGTTTCGCTTCTTGGAATGTCCCAAATGTGATCTTACCAGTTTTTTTTACATTTTTGGGGGGGTTTTGAGTATCTTTAAGGTTATAGTCCACAATTTGGTTCAAACCCTTCATTTATAGTTTGTTTTAAGTAAAAAGTAGTAAGATAAAGCAATATGGACTTAATAGCAATCTAAATTTCTATTCTAACATTTTTTATAAAAAAAAAAAACAAAAAAAAATTTGGCATGGGTGGACCTGTAACATGAAATCAGTGACGTAATAATGTTTTGATGACGTCATCAAACCAAAATTATAATATAATTGTAGGAAATTTGTTTCTGAGTAACTTTGTAAAAATATGTAAGGCTGTATTGTAAACAGATCAAAAACTATAACATTGTATAAGAAAGAATATGACGTGGACCCCCAAGTAGTGACGTCATCAAAAAATAAAAATTTCAGAAATTTTGGAAATTTTATTTCGAACAACTCTAGTGTTGAACATTTTGTTCTAACTATAACACGAGAGGCGCTAGAGCACTACAAAGCGGACTCGGTCAAACCGCGCAAACTACGCAAAAACAATCTCGTTTCTAAAGGGTTAACTCAAACTGGGAATTATGAATTAAGTATTGAATTGGAAGATTGTGCAAACGTTAGAAAGTTCGCAAAATACAGGTAAGAACATTACAAATTTAGAATATATATAATAATATAGTTTATATAAACAGCTCCTTTTCCATCGGCTCCGCTCAAGAAAAGTACATTTTGAAAGTGACAGGTTACTCTGGAAATGCAGGTAAATATGTGTAAGAGTTAGGATAGGAGGATAGGATATTCATCTTTATCCCCGTGAATGGGAAAACCAAGGGGGTTATCACACGGGCAATCGTCAGATCACTTCGCGCCCATCGTCGGGTTACCGGAGCTATTGCAGTGTGTTGTATATGATAGACACGTTCCTTCAATTTAGTAGAACCCATTAATCCGCTGGGTTTAGGCAATGTCGCACTTAACCGCTAGACCAACGGGCCGGAGTTAAGGGTTGGAAGTCCTTAATTGCTTTCATACGTCATTTCCGTAGGAGATTCGCTTTCATATCACAACGGGCGACCCTTCAGCACCAAAGACGTGGACAACGATATCAGAGGTGATAATTGCGCTGTAAATGACCATGGAGCTTGGTGGTAAGGTAGTTGTTATCATTCCAACTTAAACGGGGAATACTTGAAGTGCCAAACCACAACAAACCGAGCTGCAAGTTGGCGTGATTTTCACGGTGTACAATACTCCCTGAAGTTTATCGAGATGAAGTTCAGGCCAAGAGGAGACAAGTAATAATATAAACTCCACCTTTGCATATATTGTAAATAACCACAACTAAACACGGTATTCACCAAGCATGAATTACATTTGTTATTCAATGAAATGTTGTCGGTTTTCTCATGAATATAAACTCTTTATGCTAGCTATGCCTGTCATACCCGTACTATGTAAATATTTAATTCATGCAAAGTGCAAAATGTTTGTTGGGGAACAGGTAATGCGACAGACTGTACAAGGGAACTCAATATCCGGAATATTCACATGAACTATATAATATAATCAAACTTGGAAAATATTGTAGCAATTTCTCGTTTGTCATTGTTCAAAATGTACCGCATGTTGTTGTTATCACTGGTTCCATATAACTCCCCCTCACACGTTGCAAATCTGCTTTAACATGACTGCAGTCTTTAACGTTCATAAAACTTCCTTTTTTCCTTACGATACAACCATGATGTGTTTTGTTATTGAGCTTGAATCATTAGAGATTGAAATATTTTTATATTAATTATTTTGAGCTTAAATTATTTCCTTTCTTTAATAAATATAGTGCAATAACTGTTCTTGCACCAAAAATAATTTAATGTCTGAAAGTGTGTTTTAAAACGTTTTTTTTTAACCACTGGTGGAATTTCATTTTAGTTTTTTTTTCTTTTTCTACTTAATCCAAAAGCCGGCTTCCCCCTCAGTACTGGGTCGCTCTTGCACACTTTTACTTAGGCGTAAATAACATCAAATTTAATCAGTTAATTTTGATTTAATTTTTTTTCGTTGAAATTTATTTTTATTAATGTACGGTTTAACGGCCACGTACGTCGTTTTTTTCCTTAATTCTTAATGGTGTCTAGCCACTGACGTGTTTTAACTACTGTAGTTTTTGCCGTTTTGTCTCCTTAACTTAAAATAATTGTTTAATTCTTCTTTATTGTAACGAAGGAGCTAAAACTAAACTAAACTAACTAGAATTTAGAATCGTGGCACTAGCAGTATTAAGCTAAGAGAAGCCTGGCGTCGGACAACTGTAGTGTTAATTACGTCGTGCCCGCATATACTGAACTTATCATCGTATGCGTGTTTTGTCATAGTCGCATATAATCAAGAATAAAATCAACCTTCCGTGACGGATTACGGATTGTCGCAGTCATATTGGACTATTAGCTATATATGTAATCGTCAAGTCAAATCAAGTGCCAGACATAGGCACGAATATAAACATCGACCGGTGACAGTGTGGTAGCGAAGCGACGACTTTGGAAAATGAATGTACTGTAGCGACCTGGCTACGTCCCTGTCTATGAACCGAAGCGGGCCTTGCCTTTTTCTTGTGTTTTAACCACGTTGTGTTTAATCCATTATTTCGTTGTTCTTTTACTGTTGGCACGAATACAAGTAACATCTCTACATTGGTGACCCCGATTCCAAGAAAAGTTATTTCTTGGAGAATACGCAAAGCAAATTATGGAAAATCAAGACGCAGTCCCGCAGAATACTGTCTCTCTAAATCTGCCTACGTTTTGGAGTGCACAACCACGTGTGTGGTTTCAGCAGTCAGAGGCACAGTTTGCCTTAAGGAAAATTACTAGCGATCAAACCAAGTACTACTACGTAGTTTCATCCTTGGATCAGCAAACAGCAAGCCGACTATTAGACTTACTTGAAGAGCCTCCAGAACTAGAGAAGTACCAGACAATTAAGCAAAGATTGATCAGCACGTTTTGTGATTCCGAGTACGAGAGAGCGGCAAAACGTTTGAAGATTACCGGGCTCGGTGATCGCTCACCATCGGAGTTAATGGACGAAATGCCATCGCTCATGTCTGGCCATACTCCGTGCTTCCTCTTTCGGTATTTTTTTTCAAAATGTGCCTGAAGAAATAAGAATTATCCTGGCCAAAGAGAACTTTGATAACCCAAGGGCGCTAGCACAGCGTGCTGACATTTTGTGGCAAGCAAGAAACAGTATGTGATGCACAATTGCTAAAGTTAGAAGACATAAGACATTACAAAGCCCAGCTAAACCCCAAGGACTGTTTCTACCATCATCGATTTGGTGACCGAGCACACAAATGCCAACAACCGTGCACTTATCAGGGAAACGCCTCCGCCGGCCGCTTCTAACAGCCTCGGCGGCCGGCAAGCAACAAAACCTATTCTATATTCGTGATCGGCGATCAAACCAGAGATTTCTGGTTGACACTGGAGCTGAAATCAGTGTTTACCCGGTTTCAACAATGCAACGCCGATAGCAAGCGTGTGGACAAACACTGATTGCAGCGAACGGGAGCAGCATCAAGACCTACGGCACAACAACAATCAAGCTGGATTTGGCACCTGGACAATTTCAATGGAAGTTTACCTTGGCAGACGTGTCAAAGCCTCTTTTAGGAGCTAATTTTTTGCGCGCTCATTCACTTATGGATTTAAAGCATAATTGCCTGTTACACACGCAATCATTCTCCAGCATTCCAATCCGCAATTCCAACCAAACAGCGCTGCAGCTAAACGCAATCAACGCAAGCAGCAACATTTACGCACAACTACTAGCAAAATTCCCAATCATAATAACGCCGAAGTTTGACACTTCAACTCCAAAGCACCATGTGTAACATTATATTACGACCAGTGGGCCTCCCGTACATGCAAGAGCCCGCCGCTTGTCACCGGAGAAGCTCGAAATAGCTAAAGCAGAGTTTGCAAAGATGCTAAAACTGGGAATTGTAAGAAGATCGTCAAGTCCATGGTCATCGCCTCTCCACATGGTACCAAAAGCTTCAGGTGAGTGGAGGCCATGCGGTGACTATCGACGTTTAAACGCAGCTACGCAAGCCGACCGCTATAGCATACCGCACATTCAGGACTTTTCATCCCGCCTTGCTGGATCAGTCGTTTTTTCAAAAATAGATTTGGTGCAAGGCTATCACCAAGTCCCGGTTGCACAAGAGGACATTGCAAAGACAGCTGTTATAACCCCGTTTGGGTTATATGAATACCTGCGAATGCCATTTGGGTTGAAAAGTGCAGCTCAGACCTTTCAACGGTTAGTGGACACCGTCTGTCAATCACTAGACTTTGCCTTCGTGTATTTAGACGATATTCTAGTTGCAAGCAACTCACACAAGCAACAACGTTTGCATCTCCTGCAGCTCTTTCAGCGACTTGCGGACAACGAACTGGTAATAAATCTGGAGAAATGCATTTTGAAGAAATGAGGTCGATTTTCTAGGCCATAAAGTGAATCCAAGTGGTGTGCAACCCTTGCCAGGTAAACTGTCAGCTATCCGACGTTTTCCACCGTCAGCCAACGTCAAAGGCCTTCAGAAGTTCGCTGGAATGATCAACTTTTATCACAGATTCGCGGCTCGAATTATGTCACCGATTTATAAAATGTTGGCTTCGAAACGTCCCAAATTGAAATTGTCAAAGGAATTGCACGTCGCTTTTGAAGAAGCAAAACTTGCCCTGGAACGCGCAACTGTATTGAGCCACCCGCACCAGCAAGCACCTACTTCTTTAACGATCGACGCTTCAGACAAGGCCGTTGGCGCAGTATTGGAGCAACACATTCAAGGTACGTGGCGGCCACTTGCATTTTTCAGTCTACATTTAAGACCAGCGGAAATAAAATATAGCACGTTCGATCGCGAACTGTTGGCATTGTATTTGGCAGTTCGACATTTTCGGTATTTTCTAGAAGGCAGAGTTTTCACAGCATACACAGACCACAAACCTTAAAGTTTTGCATTTCGGAAAGTTTCAGATCCATGGTCAGCTAGGCAGCAGCGGCACTTAACTGCCATCTCTGAAATTACCACGGACGTACAGCACATTGAAGGCAAGCGCAACATCGTCGCTGATGCACTATCCCGTTCGTATGTCGGGGCAGTTAATCAAGATATGCTCAGTATGGATTACAACGCTCTTGTCGCTGCTCAACAAGATCCCGAGGTACAAGCTTATCGCACAGCTGTTTCACAATTAAAAATTGAAGATCGTTGCATTTGCGCCGTTCGGTAGAACTATTTTGTGTGACACCTCCGCTGGACCCCGCGACCAATTATTCCAAATTCATGGCAAAGAAAAGTTTTTTGTTTGGTGCACACGCTTGCTCATCCATCAATTCGCGCCACACAAAAAGCTGGTGTTGTAAAAGTTCGACCTGGCACGGACTGAACAAGCAAGTTCGTACGTGGGCCAAACAGTGCTTGGCTTGTCAAAAAGCAAAAACACATTGACATACTCGTGCTCCGCTGCAACACTATCCCCTTACCAACAACCCGATTCCAACATATTAACATTGACAATGTCGGACCGCTTGCGCCATTTTGCGGCAATATATATCTGTTTACCATTGTTGATCGATTTAGCAGGTGGCGGAAGCAATACCCCATCCCAGATGCGACCACAGAAACTTGCGCGTGAGCACTTATATTTCACTGGGTCGCTCAATATGGTTTACCAACCCAGATCTCTTTAGACATAGGAGCACAATTCACGTCGCAACTTTGGGCAACAGATACCCAGTTAATGGGTATCAAACAAAACTGCACAACAACATTTCACGCTTAAGCGAATGATTTGGTTGAACGGTTCCATAGACACTTTAAAAGCTCACCGATGGCCCGGATGAACACCCCTAATTGAATAGACGAGCTGCCGTGGGTTCTGTTATAAATCCGAACCATGCCAAATAATGAAGTCAAAACGAGAAGTGCAGAATTGTTGTATGGGACCACAATTACGCTACCTGGCGATTTTCCCAATGTAATACGCAATGCCGCTGAAGCATTAGAATTTCTCCGTTCATTACGCAATTCAATTAAAAATGTATGCCAGTAGCAATGTCACGACATTGCGTTTATCCTATGTCAATTCCGCGTTCACTTTATAACTGTGATTTTTTTTGTTCGCAAAGACGCATATCGTTCTCCTTTAAACCCTCCATATGATGGCCCGTTTAAAGTGTTAATATGCAGTGAAAAATACTTTACAGTAGATATTTCGGGAAAACATCAAAATGTATCAATTGACCGCCTTAAGTCGGCCGTCGTTGACTGTACTTCTGGGGGGGAGTAACGTAGCGACCTGGCTACGTCACGGTCTATGAACCGAAGCGGGCCTTCCCTTTTTCTTGTGGTTTAACCACGTTGTGTTTAATCCATTATTTCGTTGTTCTTTTACTGTTGGCACGAATACAAGTAACATCTCTGCATTGGTGACCCCGATTCCAAGAAAAGTTATTTCTTGGAGAATACGCAAAGCAAATTATGGAAAATCAAGACGCAGTCCCGCAGAATACTGTCTCTCTAAATCTGCTGTTGTGTATGATTCACAGGTTAAATACGCGGGCTTAGGCAATTTCCGTAAAGTACCTTGCCTAAGGAACAAAAACAATGACCAGTTTCGTACCAGCAACCTTTCGGTTGGAAAGTGTCGCACTAAACCACCAGACTAACCGGTCGAACTGACGATAAACATGATTATCCTACCAAACTGTATCTCTTTGTATATTGAAAGCATGTCGGCTCTTTACTGAAAACGAGTTCCAAATTGTATTTTGAAAAGTTTAAATCATTGGAAAATACAAGAAACGCGCTTCGGTATATTGTCGGGTGCAAGTGTATGAGGTTTGGCAGAATTTAGTTATAAGATAAATCACACCTTGTAAAATGAATATAATCACTACTATACTATACCATATGTCATTCTGTATATAACAACATAGTCATTGCAAGCGTGTGTTTACGTCACGCTAGTAAGTTCTAGAATTCCGTGAAGATTAACGAACATTGCTTAAAGAAGTTGTGACGTCTAATAATTGTTTGTGGTCCGGACAACACACTATATCATGAGCGGGACGAGTTATTTCGTCATTGACTTGAGCGGATCGGGGATAGGGTATATCATGATATAACCCGTCCAGTTTATGTTAGTGACGAAAATTCCCTTTCACCCTCTTTCCACTGTCCCACAGTATAATGTGCTGTCCCGCAGATCAGTGCAGCCCCACTTAACGAACATTGCCTGAACCCAGTGGATCAATGGGTTTTAGAAAAATCAATAAACACCTGAATCATACACACTGCAATATAGCTCCGATAACCCGACTGTGGACGTGAGGTCATCTGACGATTGCCCGTGTGTTAACCCCCTTGCGTTTTCCTATTCACGTGGGTAAACATGCATATTTTATCCTCCACTATTGTTTATGTTACATGTACAGTTAAATGCAATACCTGGCTGAGTTTTGAACCGGAGATGATTTCTTTATTACGACCGTTCTTCATATTGTAATGTGCATATGATGATGTAGTTCAACCCATTAATCTGTTGATTGAGCATTGTTGATTTGTAGTGTAAACTGCTTCAGTTTTGTCAGTACCTTTCAAGCAATAGGTGTTGCAACATTCGGGAAAAAATGTACATTTTCGCATGCGCGAAACGCCCCCAATAAATCAGTGCAGATATATGACGTCACATCGACCGGTGACAGTGTGGTAACGTGCGTGAAAGCGACGACTTCTGGAACTTTCGATCAACATTGTGGTATCTGTTCCTCGTGACTGCGTTGCTCCAGTTACGTTTGTTGCTTGATGGCGACGTTCTTCACTTTGTACTTGCATCTGCGTTCATCTCCCCCAAGTCGTTGGTTCGATTCTCACACAAGGCTAGATTTGACTGGTATTACATGGAAGGACTTAGCATGATATTATAGTCTATGCATTTTCCTCGCTTATTTAATGCGGCGATCGCCTATGTAAACCATCTTAATTATCAACATCCGCGATCAGATTGACGTCATCCACTCGGAAACTGCAGAATCACAATGAGAACAGTATGACGCAAGTTGACCGGAGATCATTATGACGTATTCGTCACGAGACGCCTGAGGCCTGTTCATGTGCGACGAAGTGTTACGGGCGTTGTCCGAATTCTTGGCCTGACTGGACTTTAGGGAGATAGAATCGAGGCTTGGAGGGTCTGGTGGCTGACCAGGGCAGGACCGAGGTGACCGCCACCTGGCGCGTTAAGCGCTAGGTTTTTGAGACTTTGTGGTATAGTTGACAGAAGAGGAACAAGACAAAAGTCGCATCTGCCGGTTTAAACAAAGAACGAGTTGACAAGCCGCAAAGGAGAACGAACTGTCTATTAAACGTATCGCGCAGTTATTCCGACGCGATTCGGTCGGTCCAACGAATCGATTCCCCAGTAAAGTGGATTGATTTGTTCGTGTGTTCGTATTGACACTCCAACGAAGTGTCAAACGTTGTCGATAGAAACACACGAATAAATCAATGCACTTTACTGGGAAATCGAATCGCTGAACCGGCTGGCGACGGAATAACTGCGCGATGCGTTTAATAGACAGTTCGTTCTCCTTTGCGGCTTGTCAACTCGTTCTTTGTTTAAACCGGCAGATGCGACTTTTGTCTTGTTCCTCTTCTGTCAACTATACCACAAAGTCTCAAAAACCTAGCGCTTAACGCGCCAGGTGGCAGTCACCTCCGTCCAGCCCTGGTCAGCCACCAGTCCGTCCAAGCCTCGATTCTATCCCCCTAAAGTCCAGTCAGGCCAAGAATTCGGACAACGCCCGTAACACTTCGTCGCACATGAACAGGCCTCAGGCGTCTCGTGACGAATACGTCATAATGATCTCCGGTCAACTTGCGTCATACTGTTCTCATTGTGATTCTGCAGTTTCCGAGTGGATGACGTCAATCTGATCGCGGATGTTGATAATTAAGATGGTTTACATAGGCGATCGCCGCATTTAACACCAAATGTTGTTTCTCATAGTACAAATACACAAAAGGTGAATGTAATAAACACGTCTGGCTTGTTTTGGTCCTAAGTTTTCTGTGTGTTATCAGTGACTTAAAAATGCTTGTAACCTCTCTAACCCACTTTTCACTTTTATTAGGCGACTCAAACAGAATGATAACGAGTAGTAAACGAGGTGGCAAGATGGCGAGGGTAAACAAGATTTTCTAAAGTTATAGCTCAACACAGAAAAACTTAATAACTGGTCAAATGTCTGGTCTAAAAACTGTTCAAAGGTAATGAATCTAAATGTTCTAATCAATTATAAATTATGAAAAATACAGCAGTCTTATTGGTCGAGAAAAATTCTAGAATTTACAATTTAATGTGTTTACAAATTCGCTGAAGCGGAACAGAAAATAATAGATTTTAAATGGGGACAAATTTGTGAGTTTGGTTGTAACATACCGGCCCCAAATAATGGAATGGGAGGATTATATTATTTAAAAACAAAAACAAACAAACGAACAATGCGTTACAAATTAGGAAATGTCACGTTTGGGAGGCAGTTTCACGCCTCTTCGAGGAGACAAATTTTACGAATGTCTCTTTATAATCCAATATTGTTCTCTTGTAGCAGCAAAAACATGTAGACTGCCGTTGTGTCCTTCTCGTTGATGATAATTATGTATGATGACATCTGTCATATGATGATCATGTGGAAGTAGGATTTGTTTCTTCTTGTTTCAGGAATTCTGGTCCATTGAACCACAGTTTGGCTTCTTTAAGTTGTTTGGGCAAAGGTCCATGTGAGGTTTCACTGGATCCTGTTTCATTGTCTTCTGCTAGTTTCTGCAGGGCGAAAGAAGCACAGCTTGGTGATGAAGTAGCTCCAAAGAGATGAACTAGCATCTGGTAGTCTTCAGGTGGCTTTGATAAATCTCCTGCTGGCCACCGTAGGAATCGTAAGGCTTTCCAGTCGGTTGGCTTTACTTGTACTTGGTAAAACATGCTCTTAATATCAGCAATAAATGCTATTGGCTCTTGTCTAAAACGTAGAAGTACTCCAACTAATGAGTTAGTCAGGTCCGGTCCTTGTAATAAGGCATCATTAAGTGATGTTCCATTAAATGTAGCAGCACAGTCAAATACTATGCGAAACGTCTTCCCAGTACAATGATGCGGTATGTACCAGGTTCTGTCACGTATTTCTGAGTTGTCTTCTGGTGGGACTTTCCCTGCATATCCCATTTCAAGTGATTCGTCCATCTTCTCTTTATATTTACAAAGTAGCTCCGCATCACCTTGTAGTTCCTTCTTAAGATGATGCAGTGGTTTCGTTGCCATACATCGGTTGTAGGGTGGAGTTATATCATTTCTTTTCCAAGGCAAACCAAGGGTATAATGCCCATTTCTTTTCTCGATGGTGCTTCTCATAGTGGTTAGTGCTCTTTGGTCTTCTATCGATAATGCTAAATCATCAGTTTTGTCCTCATCTAGAAAGTCTCGGTCAAACATGGTCAGCATCTGCTGATGAAGATTGGAGTTGTCCTCATGAACAGCATTTACTCTCACGTCATGCTGTCCCTTCTGGAATTTGTCTGTTCCGAAAAGTGCCCATCCTAGTCTGGTATGGATGGCTTGTGGTGTATTTGGTCTTCCGGTTCGTATGTTGGTGATCTTCAGTGCCTCTGCCATGTCAGCTCCTATTAACAGGTCAATTTCTTGGTGATCCATTTCAGGGAATGACAGTCCTTGTAAATGATCATATCTACGTACATCCGCATTTGTAGGTATGCTATCCTTTAGATTTGGTAGGTTCGGTATAGCCATTATATTGTTGAGGTAATAGGCCTTCTTCTCATATATGCCTTGCACCGAAAGTGATACTCGGTGACCTGTCTGTGTAGCAGAGCAATTTATTCCGCTCAGTGTACGTTCGACTTCTGGCCCATTGAGGCCTAGCTTATCCATTAAACGTTTGGTGCAAAATGTCATTTCTGAGCCTTCATCTAAAAAGGCATAAGTGGTTACTTGATTGTTCTCTGAGGTCCCCGATGCTCTTATGGGTACAACTTTCAGTCTGGTCTTGATCTTTGACGTTGCTGTTGAAGTAGTTGCAGTCACGTTGGCAGCTATTTCTGTTTTCTTTTGTGGAAATGATGACTCATTTGCCGAGTGCTGAATTGTCGTTGTTGTGTCTGTGCTTTTCTGCACATGAAGTAGTGTATGATGTGGGCTGTGACAAATTTTGCATCGTCCCTTAAGATTACATTGGTCGCTTCTGTGTCCGTTACCTAGACAATTAAAGCAGATTTTATTTGCTTTGCTTTCTGTTTTGTTAATCTGATTTATAATTTCCCAGCGCTGCGTTGCTGGTTTTGATCTGAATTGTTCACATCCCCATAAATAATGATTTTTCTGACATAGTGTACATGCTCGTCTTGAATGTGGTGTATATAAAGCAGAATTTCTTTGTTGGTCTCTTGATTTTTCTTGAGTGGTAAACACAGAGTGATGCTTGGGTTGGGTGTTGACTGTTCTCCCTTTGGATTTATTATCAGCAATTGCTCTCCCCATAAAATCTTCAGCCATATCGGCATGGTAGTAGAGAAAATCTATCATATTTATAAATGAAACAGTCTTACCTTGGTGCACTGAACGACCATGTTTGTTATGAAAGTCAATTTGTAAAAAGTAAGGTAGGCGTAACATGATTTTCGATATATAATCCCGAGAGTTCAGTAGGTGATGGTAGTTGA
>CH003237.1:215395-254568 GCA_000149265.1 Ciona savignyi | reverse complement strand
TTTTTTTTTCTCTTTGATTTAGTACCTCAGTAGAGCCACAACATATACAGTATTCGGTGTAGCTTCGGACAACATAATTAATAATAAAAAAGAGCAGTATACAATTTGCCTGTACAAATAAATTATATTTATAAAAATAAAAGTAACAGTAATTTGTAAATCTAAAACCATCATTTACTAAAATAATTACCGTAAAACTTCTAATTGAACGCCATTTTCAATGACCGCCACTAATCTAATAGACACTTGATTTTTACCAGTCATTTTTCTATAATCAGTATGTGTATTTTGTTTGATGATCTTTCTTGTTGCTTTGATGATAGCTGTGTTTATTCTTTTTATTAATAAAAAAAAAATCTTTCCAAAATTTGTATTAACTGCTCGAAAATTAGAGCGCCAGCCGATAAATGAACTAATAGAATGCCACCATAAGGCAAGTGTTGAAATACCAAAAAAATAGTCGGTAAAAATTCAAACACTAACGAGCTAACCAGGTAAACATCAAACCGACCAGCATACAGCAGAATAATAGATTATACATTAAAAATTAGTACTGGGTCAAAACTCAAAATAGTTAACCTGAGAAAAAATATTGGGTGGACATTAAAAGAGCCGTTTAGATGAATGTAGAAACCTGAATTATAAATGAAGCAACCGAATGAAAAATGTAAAGGATAATTTTAGTAAAGAACTAATAGTGAGTTTTACCAAACATAGTTTTAAAGAATATTTCAAAATTAGTACTGTTAAAACTCGCTGCAAGTTATGAAGTCTCCACAAGAAGGCTAAATAAAGCAATCAGAACTTAGTCTGCGAAAGAGCTGACCAATCATATCGTTATGATTAAAAATCGAAATTATGTCAAAGTAAGAAATACTTTATTTGTTGAAATTTACTTGGTTATAAGATTAAATTTTTAACCCCCAAAACAAATTGAATTCTTGTATTAGGCAAGTATGGACGCTTGGACAAGCGATGTAAGATTTCGATCTCATTTTAATAATTGGGTGGCCCTAAAAAGGGCCGTTTGTTCAGGTGGTAATAGGTCAATTAACCTCCAAATCCGTACAAAGTACGTCCTTGTCTTTTCAGAGCGTAGACAACATCAAGGGCGGTGACGGTTTTACGTTTGGCGTGCTCGGTGTAGGTGACTGCATCACGGATTACGTTCTCCAAGAACACTTTAAGTACACCACGTGTTTCTTCGTAAATGAGACCGGAGATTCGCTTTACACCGCCACGGCGAGCAAGTCGACGAATGGCTGGCTTGGTGATACCTTGGATGTTATCACGCAACACCTTTCGATGTCTCTTAGCGCCTCCCTTTCCCAATCCTTTGCCTCCTTTTCCTCGTCCTGACATTTTAGAAGATTTCTTTTGACGTCAATAAATAGAATGAAGTAATCACCCAGCCGGTTTTGTATTTATATCGACATTCCGTACGTCAACGAAGCAGAGGAAGAAAAAGTTCGTTGATACCGCTCTCGCTTTCGTGCTAAAAGGTAGAAGGCTCTGTCCATTGTCTCGCATGGTGACCTAGCATCATGGTTGCACTTTTTCTTAGTTTGCGCGGGATATTAAACGACAAATGTTTTCAAATTAGTACCCGTAGTTTAAATTTATTTATACATATTGACTTTACTTGCATATAGATAAACACCGATTTTGGTTTAAAGTTTGTCAAAAATATAACATGATTCAACTTTTTAAAACCGGTACTTCATGTATGCAAATATTTGTAAGGGAAAGAGTTTTTGCTTTATATCATTACCGAGAAAGTGTTAACATACGGAGTAAGGCGCAAATTATTAACATTAAATTAATAAAATAAGTGATCTTTATGCACTACAGGACCAGTTAGCTTATCCTAACGTCCTTAAACACTATTCTATACCATGCTTTTACATACGAAGTATTCTCATGGGGAAGTTTCAGCTCGAAATCCTTAAAAAAGTTACGTAACATTTTGCCCAATGGAGATTCTGATTGGCTCTATGCGCGTTCTTGATAATTTTACCTGGTTGCTGTTATTAAACTTCGCCGCAAATTGTACGTGGCATTACTTTTTTTAGTAAATATAGGCAAGAAACTATTTTTAGTAATTTTTACGATAATGTTTAAACCAGTATATCTCTGCTAAAACAGGGTGACTCGGAATAGCCGTTTAGTGGTTTAATGAAGTTAACGATTTCTTGTTGATTTACCATCGCTTCCATTAAGCTACATAAATAAACGATTGATCAATTATTAAGTGATGCTATAAGCTCTTTTTTAAATTTGGGTGGCTCTGAAAAGAGCCGTTTAGAAGTTGAGTGAACCTAACGATTTACTTAGAGCTGGTGTACTTGGTAACAGCCTTGGTGCCTTCGGAGACGGCGTGCTTGGCAAGCTCACCAGGCAGCAAAAGTCTAACTGCAGTCTGGATTTCCCGACTGCTGATCGTGGACCTCTTGTTGTAACCGGCAAGTTTCGACGCTTCGGATGCGATGCGCTCGAAAATGTCGTTCACGAACGAGTTCATGATGCTCATAGCTTTGCTGGAGATACCAGTGTCAGGGTGTACTTGTTTCAGTACCTTGTACACGTAGATGGAGAAGCTTTCCTTTCGCTTAGATCGGCGCTTCTTCTTTCCTTCAGACGGTGCCGCCTTCTTGACAAGTTTCTTGCTTCCTTTGCCTGTTGGTGCCATGTTTGCCTTTTAGAAATGATTACTAACGCACGAATTGTTTCGTATTTATAGCTTCGCTCATGGTAATTTTTCGCGAGATCAGTTATGAAAAAAAGGCGAATGTGACTTCTGATTGGCTCCCTTTCTCTCTCTCTCTCTCTCTCTCTCTCTCTCTCTCTCTCTCTCTTTAATTTAATACCTCAGTAGAGCCACAACATATACAGTAGTCAGTCGCCCCTTATTATTACCATTTTTCTTTACGTTGTTATGTTGTACCACCGCTTGTACTTGTGACATGCTCTACAATACTTAGTTTTACCGCCACTTGTACTGTTAATTGACGGTAGTTGGACTTCATGTGCCTAACAGCGTAGATTCAGGCGTGGTTTTGGCGACTACGGTTTTTATGGCCAAAATGGTCCGGTCCCAAGGTGCTTATATTAAGCGAAGCTTATTGTATAACGGAAATACAAAAAGACAAAATCTAGAAATGTTTCTTTAAGTAAAAACACAAGCCAATGGTTTGCGAAAGACCGCTTGCTAAATGTTAATTTAAACGTGCATTGGATGTCCGATGATACATGTGTTTTTATGGAAGTCCAACCATTTTAACTGTATATGCATCAATTAAGTACATGGGGATATGAAACCTTTTTGTTTTCCAATTTTGAATTCTTAACAATTAAGATTAGTTCAATTAATGAATATAATTAGGACCATTTACTACGGGAAATACCATTGACTCATTCGAAAATAAATCTCTTTGAAAACAATGGGTGGCTCTGAAAAGAGCCGTTTGGAGAAGTCGAAGCGTTCGTTTTAAGCACGTTCCCCGCGGATACGTCGGGCCAGTTGGATGTCTTTGGGCATGATGGTCACTCGCTTGGCATGAATGGCGCACAAGTTGGTATCTTCGAAGAGACCAACAAGGTAAGCTTCGCTTGCTTCCTGAAGAGCCATCACAGCGCTACTCTGGAACCGAAGGTCGGTCTTGAAATCTTGTGCGATTTCACGAACCAATCGTTGAAAGGGAAGCTTGCGAATAAGAAGCTCAGTCGACTTCTGGTATCGTCGAATTTCACGGAGAGCGACGGTTCCTGGTCGGTAACGATGAGGCTTCTTGACGCCACCAGTTGCCGGAGCACTCTTTCGTGCTGCCTTGGTAGCAAGTTGTTTTCGTGGAGCCTTTCCACCGGTAGACTTTCTTGCAGTTTGCTTGGTTCGTGCCATTTCATTGATGAATTCGGTACTGTGATACGTTCTACAAAATCAAGAGTATTTATAGCCGAAAATAATTTACATCTGCATGATGATTGGCTAGTTTAAAATATTTTTCCTTCTTCATAAAATAGTTATCATCTCACATACAGACTTTTTTCTGTCCAGTTAATTTTGCGCTGTTTTACGATATTGGATAGAGATAATATTGATTGTGACTCAATCTATGTAGGTGAATTTACCAAAACATAAAATCATAGCAGACCAAAAAATGTGATTTACGCTAAAAAATAATGTTTTACGTAAAACACCGGTACATATTTTCCAAAATTTGAAACAACAATATCTTGTTAGAGAAAACAGCTTGAAGTTTTGTGGACCAATAACATGGAGAAAATTTTTTGCTTATTTAAATAATTGCTCCATGGCAAATTTTTATTGGGTAAGATGTTTTAAACAGTACATAATCCAATATACATATCAGAAACATGGGATACTTATATGTGATGTCGTTACACACACACACACATATATATATTATATATATACTGTTGCAATATAATATAAAATTATCGCTGCTAACAATATTGAATTGATATTAGATAGCCAGCGTTCCGCTACCGGCGGATGGATTTAGAAATGCATGGAATTTTGCATAGAATGAGGAAATGATGGAAACTGCATACTAAAATGAAGATTATGGCATTAAAGTTAGTTCTAAACATGGGATTAAGTTAGGTTAGTTCTGGGGTGGATAATCGTGTTTGGGGCAGGGTTAGAATTAGTTTCCATACTTTAAGTAAGCAGTTTCCCTACTGACCTTCTTGTAGTGTTGCCCACTACAGTTAGCTTCTAATATTGATTGTGTGCAATCTTAAGCCTTTTTTTCCAAAATGGGGTGACTCTAAAAAGAGCCGTTTTAATGGTGGTGGTTGTAAAACAGAGTTCTTTTAGTCCTTTTTTTGTGTGTTCTTGGGTAAAAATACAGATTGTTGAAAAGGACTCCATCCTGAGCGATTGTTACTTTTTCAAGCAACTTATTCAATTCCTCGTCGTTTTTTCGGCGTTATACCCTGCCCAACTCAAGAACTTTGGGGCGCTCAAGTATTGGAGTTTTTCAGCCATATATTTAATATTTTCTCGCCAAATGGATACGAATTTTATCATTATACCCCAAACACAATGTTTATATTTTTATAATAAAACGGAAATTTACTATATCCTATATCAATTGTAATTATTTTTATTTTATAATTAAAAACAAATTAATTTTAAAAGTTGACTTGGTCATTTTTTGTCGTGCAGTCGTTCTCATGGAAAAATTAGAAATTCAGTTCCAATTATGTTTAAAAAAAAATTCCATACTGATTTATATGCTTTTGATTTCTCAGTATTATTGCACGTACATCTGTCTTATAAAGCATCGTATTGAACACTACCCAAAGTTTTTGAATGTTCGAGGTATTTCCAAGATTTTTGTTATCTGAAACAAATTTTTATGAATAGCACCGAAATAGGCCGGGGATCCTCTGTTTAAAACGAGAGATGTAATTCGTTAACAAAATGCTACTTGCCGCGGAAATGCCGCGAGGTTGGGGCAGTTCAATTTTCCCGCCCAATATTCAAAATTTTGCGCGCTTTTTTATTAAATTAATGTTTTTTATCTCTCGTTAAGAAAATTAAGGACAGCTTATATTTCAGAGCCCAAAAGACATGAAATTATTCTTATACTTTTAAATAGTAGTTCTCTTTTTGTAAAATGGGTGGCTCTAAAAAGAGCCGTTTGAGTTTGCATGGAATTGTGCCACACGACGTAATTTATTTCTTAGTCGACTTTTTGGCCGATGTTTTCTTCGCTGCAGGTTTTTTTGCTACATGCTTCTTAGGTTTAACTGTCTTTTTAGTTGGTGTCTTCTTAACAGCGGTCTTTTTGGTAGCAGGCTTCTTTGCAGCTGTCTTCTTAGCAGGTTTCTTAGGGCTTGCTTTCTTGGCAACTGCTTGTTTAGCCTTAGCCGGAGTAGCAACTTTCTTTTTGGTGGCCAGAGTTTTCTTAGGAGCGGTGGATTTTTTAGCTGCTGCAGGTTTCTTGGCTGCAGCTAATGGTTTAGGAAGCTTAAACGATCCGGAAGCGCCAGCCCCCTTGGTGTGAACAATTTCTCCTTTGGCAGCAAGTCGCTTTAAAGTCTGCTTGACGAACGTGTTCGCTGAATCTTCCTTCAACTTGTAGGTGGCAACAACATACTTTACGATGGCCTGGCGAGAGCTGCCAGATCTACTCTTTAGAGAAGTGATAGCCGCCTTTACCATCACATTATAGGTAGGGTGACTTGGCTCAGCCTTCTTGGGTGCAGATTTCTTCGTAGACGACGACATATTTCTTCGATGATCGTGAGAGAATGTGTTCAAACGCCCGTCGAATGTGCTCTTATAGCAAACGCTATGGAAATTTTAATCGGTCTAATACGAGAGAAGCAATAAAAAAAGAATACGGTTTTTGGGGCCTATTCTTAACTATAACTGTAAAACTGGCGCCCCATTCGTTGCAAATTCAAAAATAATTAAACTGGGCAGTATTTTATTTGCGATTTATCTCTTCGCTTTCTAAATATATTCATGATCGTGGATTATTTGCGCAACCGAAAGGAATCTTGTCCGTTATATAATGATATACTTTGTGGAAAGGCGTGTGCACCAATAAATTAATCTTTTTTATTTATTTTGTTTGTACCAGAATTTATCGACAAAAATGAAAACGTTTTATATTTTACCCCTTACAACGCCCAATTTCATTTAATTGTTACGAAAAAATTGGGGTTGTTTTCACCGCGGTTGGTCTAGTTTCTCTTAGACAATCTCAGCATGCGATGTGTTAAAATAAAAAGTTATTACTAATAAAGTAGATACCACTTAGCTTTTAGTACGCCATCTTTTAAACCTAAATGTTGTTCCGTTTAAATTTAGAATGGAAAGAGACATAGCCCTCTTCTACTTAAAATGAGAGCTAAGGAGATTAACGAAGATATTTTCCATTTCCATTTTTCTTTTTCTTCTCTCTCCTGTTAGATTCGACAAAGCTAGTGTGTATATAAGTAATCTCCGAGCAAATTTATTCATTCAACGATTATCGAATTGTTCGTGTCTACAATCTACTACAAAATAAGAAAATGTCAGGACGAGGCAAAGGAGGAAAATCCAAGGCAAAGCCGAAGAGTCGTTCATCAAGAGCTGGTCTTCAATTCCCAGTTGGTCGTGTGCACAGACTTTTGCGCAATGGTAACTACTCTGAGCGTGTTGGCGCTGGAGCACCAGTATATCTCGCCGCTGTGCTCGAATACTTGAGCGCCGAAGTCCTTGAGTTGGCAGGTAACGCCGCTCGCGACAACAAGAAGTCCAGAATTATTCCAAGGCACCTTCAGTTGGCTGTTCGAAACGACGAAGAGTTAAATAAGTTGCTTGGAAAAGTGACAATTGCTCAGGGTGGAGTCCTTCCCAACATCCAAGCTGTATTGTTGCCCAAGAAGACCCAGAAAAAAGATTAAGTGAACTCGGTTTTCTAACAACCACCATCAAACGGCTCTTTTCAGAGCCACCCAAATATTAAAAAGAGTAACCAATGTTAGTTAGTTAGTTATGTGCATAGGGCATGGTGCCCCTTTGCGGTCCATCGAACTACGTCTTCTCTCCATTTGCTTCTGTTTCTCGCCCTTCGTTCAGCCGTTGCGAGGGGGACACCGCATAGATCTCGGATGTTTTCGCGCCATCTTTTGCGTGGACGTCCTCTTCGCCTTTTGCATTGAAAGTCTTTCCTGAAGCTTAGATTGATCAGGCTTGACTCTGAGCTTCGTGCAACGTGACCAAACCAACGCAAGCGCCTTGCATTGACGACATCCTCGATCGTTTCTTCCACTCTCAGGATTTTCCTAAGGTCAACATTCCTGATTCTGTCATGTCTGGTCACATTGAGAATTGCTCTTAAGCATTTCATTTCAAAAACTTTCAATGAGTTCTCATTGAAAAGTAACCAATGAAATGCATGACTAGTTTAAACGCTGTAAGGCCCAATGTTATTAGGCGTGGGTTTGTTTAAACCAGGGCTCTCCACCGCATGCGGCTCTTTTCCGCAGGCCCTATTTCTTCTACATGAAGGCTATGTCCCGAAAATGTACCAAGTAGGCTATGTAAGAAATGCAATCCCCTTCCTATTTTTTAATATATTTCTTGATGTTGTTTGCTGTTAGGGGGGTTTTCCGCTTAGTAACATTCGTAACAATAAAAGACGTGTAAACTTCTGTCATTGTATGTATGATATGGCGCTTTGTGGTAATACAGTAAGAGAAATTTGGCTCTAAGTCTCGGACTGGTTGGCCACCCCTGGTTTAAACATTCGTACTAACGTCGTTAAAATTTCAAGCGTACTTCCAATGGGTTACAGCTTAGCAATGGAAAGATAATGCTGCATGTGTCAAAATGTGTACGAGTCACATTTCTAATCGGTATCACATTTTTTTCATTTTGAATCTACTAAACTTCTGTTTAAAGAGAAATCACTGTAAAACCTCTTTATGAACGCCACGGCGCTCTATTTTTAACACTTGTCTTATTGAAGTGTTTAATTAGAGGGTGGCGCTCTATTTTTTAGATAGCTGGTCGGAATTTTGGGATGATAAATATAATTAAATAAAAACAAATCAAACAACACACTTACAAATAAATAATAACCAATCACTGGTAAAAATGAAGTGTTATGTCTGTCAGATTTACAGTGGCGTGCTATTAGGGGTAGCGTTTTAAATAGAGGTTTCTACGGTGTTAATTCGCTATGTGTGCAAAGGCTTTTACGCGCGCCAATTTATAATTGCCAATATTTAAAAAAAGCGGCGGGAAATTTAAAAAAAATGGGAGGGGAAAATTTGGAGTTTTTCTGATGTTTTAAAAATATTACTGACACTACTTATTCCTTTAGTATTTTAAAATTAGCGTCGCCCGACTTGGTGCATAATGCACGTACCTCTTTGAAATAAATGGGTGGCTCTAAAAAGAGCCGTTTATGGCTTGGTGCTAAACAAATTATTTCGAGCTGGTGTACTTGGTAACGGCCTTGGTGCCTTCGGAGACGGCGTGCTTGGCAAGCTCACCAGGCAGCAAAAGTCTAACTGCGGTCTGGATTTCCCGACTGCTGATCGTGGACCTCTTGTTGTAACCGGCAAGTTTCGACGCTTCGGATGCGATGCGCTCAAAAATGTCGTTAACGAACGAGTTCATGATACTCATCGCTTTGCTCGAGATACCAGTGTCAGGGTGCACTTGCTTCAGTACCTTGTATACATAAATGGAGAAGCTTTCCTTTCGCTTTGATCGGCGCTTCTTCTTTCCTTCGGACGGTGCCGCCTTTTTGACAACTTTCTTGCTTCCTTTGCCTGTTGGTGCCATGATTGCTTGTTTGAACTGATGCTTACCACGCCACCGGTTTCTACTTTATAGCTACCAGTATGCTAATTTTCAACGAACAAATCCAAAAAAATAGTAAATCGACACGCCGGCTTGTTTTTCTCTCGTTTCTTCTATTTCGGTTTATGAGGAAATCATTTTAGAAATCCGAGTACACGAATGGCCCGCGTAAATTGATAATTAATCTTAGGAGAAAAAGTTACACTCATTCTAAAATCTAAAACCATTATTCTTTAAACATAACTAACCGATAATGTAATACAAAAATAAGAAATCAATTAAGAGTAGATCAAGGAAAACAATGCAGATATTGAAGATGGAACAAACCAAAGTGTTAAATTTTCAATATTAAACCAGGTATGCAAAGTTATTCACATTAAATAATCATTTGGTTATAGGTAAATTAATCAAAATCACAATATGAATCCATTTGAAAGGAATAGAAAAATAAAAAGGGAACAACTTAATTAAATAACCTGAGAAAGAGCTGAAAACACCAATGAACGAATATGAAATTTTTTTAATATCTATGAACATTCTAACTGTATGGCGAATACAAATCCGTTTGTTTAAATTTAATTCGGTAAAAGATTTAATCTTTAACCTAACAAACAATGGATGCAGCGTTGTAAAATAACGTTCTCTTTCCATAATTAGGTGGCCCTGAAAAGGGCCGTTTGGTCAGATGGTAAAAGGTCGATTAACCTCCAAATCCGTAAAGAGTACGTCCCTGTCTCTTCAGAGCGTATACAACATCAAGGGCGGTGACGGTTTTACGTTTGGCGTGCTCGGTGTAGGTTACTGCATCACGGATTACGTTCTCCAAGAAT
Source organism: Ciona savignyi (assembly GCA_000149265.1). Classification (NCBI taxonomy): domain Eukaryota; kingdom Metazoa; phylum Chordata; class Ascidiacea; order Phlebobranchia; family Cionidae; genus Ciona; species Ciona savignyi. The sequence continues at coordinate 244,404 of CH003237.1, read as the reverse complement.
ACCTTGAGTACACCACGTGTTTCTTCGTAGATGAGCCCAGAGATTCGCTTTACACCGCCACGACGAGCAAGTCGACGAATGGCTGGCTTGGTGATACCTTGGATGTTATCACGCAACACCTTTCGATGTCTCTTGGCCCCTCCTTTTCCTAATCCTTTGCCTCCTTTTCCGCGTCCTGACATTATTGTAGATTGCTGTCGTCTTCAAAAAGCATAATGGTAAAAATAACCAGCCGCTTTGGTATTTATATGCGTTATTCGTACGTCATCGAAAAAAAGAAAAAAGTCTGAAAGAGATTCTCGTTTTAAAGCATTTGTGCAAAAAGGTAGAAGGCGTGACTCTTCTCTTTTATGAGACATTGCGTCATGGTTTCCAAGTGATTTGGATTGGGCGGGAAATTAAACGACAATGTTTTTAAATTTGTACCGCCGCTGTACTTTATTTATAAAAAAAAGTTCGGTGAAATATTATTAAAAATTGTAGCGTGAAATAAATATGATTGGTTGACTGGGAGATTTATATTTCACGGTTAAATGTAAACATCATTTTTGCAGATGATTTCAAGAAAAAGATCAAAGAACAAAACCTCAACATCCTATGCTTCCGTATACGACATATTCACACCGAAAAGTTTTCAACTCTAAATTCGGGCAGATTGTGTCCCTTATTATTTTCCTGGTTACTCTTTATACAATTTCGAAACAAACTATACATATAACAAAAAATAATTTCCTGAGGAGAATCATGACCCTGAGTAATTTACAACTTATTATAAATGTTAATGCTACCATATTTTAGTTTTCAGTGATATTAAAAAAGATTAGTTGGTTCTGAAAAACCCCTAAAATGGCCATCATGAGTACTGAATCCCAACGGTTGTTGAGTTTATAACTGTAGTTATGTAGATAAATAAATACGTTTAAATTACATTACTATTTTATATTTCTCTCATTTATCGGCTTAAGTAATCTGTTTTATTTTCTTTGTTATAATTTGTTCCATTTTAATTAATTTATTGGGACAGTGTATATCCGAAATGCGTTTTGTCGAATCATTTTAATTCTTATCTCTTTGGAAATAATAGGTGGCTCTGAAAAGAGCCGTCTGAAGTTAATATGTAGCCAGATGGTTTAAGCACGTTCACCGCGGATACGTCGGGCTAGTTGGATGTCTTTGGGCATGATGGTCACTCGCTTGGCATGAATAGCACACAAGTTGGTATCTTCGAAGAGACCAACGAGGTAGGCTTCGCTTGCTTCCTGAAGAGCCATCACAGCGCTGCTCTGGAACCGAAGATCGGTCTTGAAATCTTGGGCAATTTCACGAACTAATCGTTGGAAAGGAAGCTTGCGAATGAGAAGCTCAGTCGACTTCTGGTATCGACGAATTTCTCGCAGAGCGACGGTTCCTGGTCGGTAACGATGAGGCTTCTTGACGCCACCAGTTGCTGGAGCACTCTTGCGTGCTGCCTTGGTGGCGAGTTGTTTTCGTGGAGCCTTTCCACCGGTAGACTTTCTTGCTGTTTGCTTGGTACGTGCCATTTCGTTGATGAGTTTGGTATTATGGCAATCTGTACGAAATTTATATTATTTATAGCCTGAAATCTCCCGCCAAATCTACAAATCTACACGGTGATTGGCTAGTTTGAAAAGAAGCGCCATGAATTTCCTTCTTCGTTTCTTTTCACACCTTTCGCTCCAGACGTTTTTTTCCTTTCGTCAGATAATAGGTTTATCTTTTCTCTGTGCGCACAATTAAGTTCGTTCTGTTCCGTTATTACGTTTTTAAATAGAGCTGATAGTGAACTAACAAGAAAAAAATACCCATTTATTTACACTAAAAGAAAATCATACGGGGTAGATAATATTCAAGTTTCAAAAAATCAATATCTTAAAATTTCTGTAACCAATAGCAATAGCACTGGACAATGTTAAACATTTCATTAAAGGCAATTATGGTCGCTTAAAAAAAACTGCTTAATGATATGACAGTTTGATATATTTGATCTTTCTATTGTATAATTGAAATACCACACATCTTTAAAAAATCAAACAATGAACCGAAATTATCGAGTACTTGTACTATGAGAAACCACTATGACTAGCCAACCCTCATGCAACGGTGCATTCTTAACTGTTTTGTTACTTACTTTTTGTAATTACCTTATAAGTTTAACAAATAATGAATTGACATTCGGCTACCGAACACCGGATGGGTATAGTACTGCTGGTGTTAGATCTGTACAAACCTACTTGCTTTCTTTAAAATATCCCTTAAAGAATGGATGCGACGACATTAACATTTGTTGGGGTGTTAATAAAGCACCAAGGGGGATGATTCTCTCTAAAGAAATTACATTTTGTTCTTTGTATAGTGTGTGATCAAATTGTATTACGGAAAAATATTAAGGAACGCACATAGAGCCAATCAGAACTCAGGTAGAAAATCTTATACAATTTTATGCTCGGATTTTGAGCTGCAAAGTTTCCCATGAGATTACTTCGTATGCTGAAGCATAGGACTTTACGATAAGCTAACGGGTTCTGTACTACAAACCGATCATTTACCTTATTTATTGGCAGAGATTTTGTGCCTTAGCCAGCTCTTTCGGTACCACAGAAACATATCAAAATAAAGTAAAGCTACGGTTCAAACAAATGTCGTTTAATATCCCGCCATAATCCAAATCACAGCGACACCATGATGCAACGCCGTCACAAAAGACAATAGTCAGCGCCTTCTACCTTTTGCACAAATGCTTTAAAGTGAGACTCTCTCTAAAGACTTTTTTTGTTTATTTCGATGACGTACGAACATCACATATAAAAACCAATGCGGCTGGTTGTTTTTACCATTCTATTTTTTTAAGACGGCCGCTATTACCATGTCAGGACGCGGAAAAGGAGGCAAAGGATTGGGAAAGGGAGGCGCCAAGAGACATCGAAAGGTGTTGCGTGATAATATCCAAGGTATCACCAAACCAGCCATTCGTCGACTTGCTCGTCGTGGCGGTGTAAAGCGAATATCTGGGCTCATCTACGAAGAAACCCGTGGTGTACTCAAGGTATTCTTGGAGAACGTGATCCGTGATGCAGTCACCTACACCGAGCACGCCAAGCGTAAAACCGTCACCGCCCTTGATGTTGTATACGCTCTAAAGAGGCAAGGACGTACTCTCTACGGATTTGGAGGTTAATTAATCTAACTTCCATTCAACAAACGGCCCTTTTTAGGGCCACCCAATTAATAGAAAGAGATCGAAATATTACATCGCTTATCTAAGCGTTATTACTTAGCTAGTAAAAGCATACACTGTTTTTTTGAGGGTTAAGTATTTAATTTTAAAACGAAAAAAATATCAACAAAAATGGTTTTCTATACTTTTGCCAGGTCAACACTAAACGGAGGGAAACTACACACTAAACCTATGGAAATTAATTCTAACCATTCCCCAAACACTAATCTTAACCCGAACTTTAAAAAAAACTTTTATGCCCTTTTATTTATTTAAGTGTGCAGTTTCCCCGCCTTTTAGTTTTCACCTCTTGTCATACGGTCAGGAAGTTTAAATAGATATTTTGGGATTTCTGATTGTAACGATATAATTGGTCAGCTCTTTCGCAGACTAGTTCTGATTAGTTCATTCAGGTTCTCTTAAAAACTTTTTTCATGCAACGAGTTTCAACAATACCAGTTTTAAAATCCGCTTTAAAAGTATATTTGTTAAAATTTACTATTAGCTGGTTTTAACAAAATTATTTTGTACATTTTTTATTCCGTTGCTTCATTTTCAACTCAGGTTTCTACAATCATCTAAACGGCTCTTTTTAAGGCCACCAAATATTTTTTCACAGGTTATTTTTTTCATAGGCCCGGTACTCATAATTTAGAATGTAATACCTTGTGACGTGCTGCATGCTAGTCGGTTTACTGTTTACCTGTTCAGCTGATTGGCTTGAAATCAGGATTGATGAGTCAAAGTGTTTTTGCATTTTTTACGTGTTAATTTTTTGGTATACATGCATAAACCTCTATTTCAAACGCCAGATCTTTTTTTAACCCTTCCCTTATGGTGGCGTTCCATTAGTTAAGTTATTTTTCGAGTAGTTAATAACAATTTTAAATTTCGAGTAGTTAATAACAATTTTGGTAATATAAATTTATTTTATATAAAGAAGAAAACATTTACCACAGTTATCATCAAAGGAACAAGAAAAAACATCGAACGAAATACGCTTACTGATAATAGAAAAATCACTAAGGAAAATCATTGACATATCTATTAGATTATTGTCATGTCAATGAGAGATGGCGTTCAATTAGAAGTTTAACGGTAATTATTTTAGTAAATAATGGTTTTCGATTTACAAATTACTGTTACATCTTTAAAAGAAGACTTTATTAATAAAGGGTTGTATACTCCTAGTTTTCTGAATTTAAATATATAGTTCAAAGCTACACCGAATTAAACCAAAAAAAGACAAACGAGAGAACCTAACCGATCGTCGATTTTGCTAAACCCCTTTGTTCGATGAGATTAGCATATTATAGGCTATAAAAAGGAAAACTGTGATCAGATGTTCATCAGTTTAAACGAACAACCATGGCACCAACAGGCAAAGGAAGCAAGAAACTAGTCAAGAAGGCGGCACCGTCCGAAGGAAAGAAGAAGCGCCGAGCAAGGCGAAAGGAAAGCTTCTCCATCTACGTATACAAGGTACTGAAACAAGTGCACCCTGACACTGGTATCTCAAGCAAAGCGATGAGCATCATGAACTCGTTCGTGAACGACATTTTCGAGCGCATCGCATCCGAAGCGTCGAAACTTGCCGGTTACAACAAGAGGTCCACGATCAGCAGTCGGGAAATCCAAACCGCAGTTCGACTGTTGCTGCCTGGTGAGCTTGCTAAGCACGCCGTCTCCGAAGGCACCAAGGCTGTTACCAAGTACACTAGCTCGAAATAATTCATTTGCACCAACCCACAAACGGCTCTTTTTAGAGCCACCCATTTTTATCAAAGAGAAACATGATTTACCATTACAAACTTAGCGCAGTTACTTTAAGATGGACGTTGTGGATAAATTGTATGGTGTTCTAAGTTGTTCTGTGCACTTCTCCAGATCATGTATTCAAATTACCGGAGAAATATTTATTTTATCAAATTTAGAAACAACCTGCACTGTAAAACGTAAAAATCCCAAAATAATTCCCGCGCTTTTTGAATGAATCTAACGGTACTAGGTTTATAGCAGTTAAATTGCGCGCTTGTGGTTTACATACTAAACCTGTAAATTTAAAATAGAAAAACAAGCGATTAATAAATCAGAAGGTTACTCAAATAGAGTTCGAAATTCCAGTCATTATTAAAAAACGAAGGCACTTTGAGTAATTTGCAGCATTACTGGGTATTGGAAAAATTCCCACTTGTCTTAATCGCGCCGTAAACTTGAATTTTTAAATGACGACATATGATTTGACGCGTCATGAACCCACACATAATGAAAATATGCCATGCAAACTCAAACGGCATACAATTATATAGTATTAAATTATATTTTTACTGTTAGTGTGTTGAGCGGTAAAATTCTAAACAGCTTCTTTAATATGCGAGACAACCATTTTAAAAAAGAAAGCGCGCCAAATTTTAAATATTAGGCGGAAAAGTCAAACAATCTGCTCCACTTCATGCCGTTTACACGAAAAGTTGCAGTTATGTTTCCTGATTTATTAAAGAATTATTTTCTATCGTTTTTAATCAATTATCCATGATTTAAACAAATTAAAAATGTTAAGTATTGCGAAAATTTCCACTTGACTCAGTTGCGCAGTAAACGTTTAAATTTTAAACTAGAAATGTCTGTCATTATAAAAAATTGGGGGTACATTGAATAATTTGCAGCATTACTGGATATTGCGAAAATTTCAATTTGACTGAATCTCGTCGAAAACGTTAAAAATTTTAAACGACGGTGTTGTGAATGGATGGACGCTTTATTAACCCACCGCGAATGCCATTGGGATTTACCAATCTATGTATTTCATTGGTTACTCTTTTTTAAAATGGGGTGGCTCTAAAAAGAGCCGTTTTAATGGTGGTGGTTGTAAAACTGAGGTGTTTAATCTTTTTTCTGGGTTTTCTTCGGCAACAAAACAGCTTGGATGTTGGGAAGGACTCCACCCTGAGCGATTGTTACTTTTCCAAGTAACTTGTTCAATTCCTCGTCGTTTCGAACAGCCAACTGCAGGTGTCTTGGGATGATTCTGGACTTCTTGTTGTCGCGAGCGGCATTACCTGCCAACTCAAGAACTTCGGCGCTCAGGTATTCGAGCACAGCGGCAAGGTAGACTGGTGCTCCAGCGCCAACACGCTCAATGAATAGTTACCATTGCGCAAAAGTCTATGCATCGACGACCGACTGGGAATTGAAGACCAGCTCTGGATGATCGACTCTTAGGCTTGGCCTTGGATTTTCCTCCTTTACCTCGTCCGGACATTTTTTATTTAGCAGTAGATGGTAGAGATGTACAACTTAAAATGCTTGGGTAAGCGATGTGTGAGTAAATTATCTGGACGATTCTTTATATATACGCTGCCATTGTCGAGTCCATCTAGAGAGAGAGAGAACAAAAAGAAAAAAAAGTAAAGTAATGGAACAAATAGCTCATGTAATGAATGAAATCTCTCATTTAAAGTAGGGAAGGGATAATGCTTTTCCTTTATATCTAAAAGGAAGAAAATTTGCAATTTAAATAATATATCCGACTAAACGAGACTCGGGATTGTAGCATTATTTATGATATATTCTTGTTTCGACACCATAACAGGCATATTGTCTTCAACACAATCGGGCCAATTGCCGTAAAAATAAATTTTCAATGGAAAATTGTCGTGGAAGTTAATACGCCTTGCTTTCCGTACTTTTCCAGTTTTCTTACGATTTTACCACAAGCGCATCATTATACTGCGGACAATAAATAGGATTCCAATCGGTTTCGGAACAAAAAGTAAGCCACGCTCTTGCTAGGAGTATGAAGTGTGATGAGGGTTATCGCATATAAATTGCCACCCAGTAAAATTTTGTTTGATTTTATAATAATGGGCGCGAAAGTTTTATCAGTATCGTAAAAGCGAGAACGCTTTAAAAGACACCCGGGTTCTAACTAGACCAAAGCGCAGCTACTTTTTTCTTACTCTCTCGTTTTAGTCTGATTACACTTTGCATATCCGTTGCTATAAGATAATATTCCACTGTTTTTTGGACACATTCTATCAAGACTGTTGTACAACCATGTCGTCAAATGCGAAGAAATCTGCACCCAAGAAGGCTGAACCGACCCACCCCACTTACAATGTGATGGTGAAGGCGGCGATTGCTTCTCTAAAGAGTAGATCTGGCAGCTCTCGCCAGGCCATCGTAAAGTATGTTGTTGCCACCTACAAATTTGAAGGAAGATTCCGCCAACCACGTTCGTCAAGCAGACTTTGAAGCGACTTGCTGTCAAAGGAGAGATTGTTCGCACTAAGGGGGCTGGCGCTTCAGGATCGTTCAAGATTCCTAAACCTGTAGCTGGTGCGACCAAGAACACCTGCAGCAGCTAAGAAATCCGCCGCTTCCAAGACAACCACAGACCACCAAAAAGAAAGTTGCTACCCCGGCCAAGGCTAAAAAGGCAGTTGCCAAGAAAGCCAGCCCTAAGAAACCTGCTGCCAAAAAGACAGCTGTAAAGAAGCCAGCTGCCAAAAAGACCGCTGTTAAGAAGACACCCAGTAAAAAGACGGTTAAACCAAAGAAGCCTGTCGCAAAAAAACCTGCAGCGAAGAAAGCATCGACTAAAAAGTCGACTAAGAAATAAATTAACCTCGTGTGGAAATTCCATGCAAACTAAACGGCTCTTTTTAGAGCCACCCAACTTTAAAAAAGAGAAATACTTTTTAACAGTATTATAATATTTTATACTTTAGTGTGTGTTTGGCGATAAACCTGCTCTTATTTTATGTAAGTAGCTTGACATATATTTTTTGCATCAAAGCGAGCCACCTTTTGAATACTGGACGGGAAAGTACTGAACTGCCCCACGTCACAAGTTGCTTTCCCGATTTGAATTTACGCGGCAAATGCCTGTTCTCTTCCTGATTTGATGAAACTATTTTCTTTCGTTTGGTGGTATAGATTTTAGTACCCTCTATTTATGGGTGTTCGTACGCATCCCCCAATACATTTTATACCATTAGTCCAACATAAATTTTTATGATTCACAGAAAATCAACATATATATAAATGGGTGTATTAAAGCCAACCAACCAGTCCTGTTCTAACGCAAATCTTTATTTCAAACCACTAATTATACAAGGCCCCAAGTATAATTTGATGTTTCCCGTTTCTGTTTAGCGTTAATCACAAGTTTATTTTCTGAGCCAGACGTTCGGGCCGAATTAAAGGGCAATTTTGAGGTACTTTTAAAATCCTTGAATATTAACATTGAATAATCATTTATATTTATAAATTTTGGGTGGATCTAAAAACATATTTTGGTGGATATAAAAAGAGCCGCTTAAGCTTGATTGAAATTAACGATTCATTTGAAACTGATGTAGTTGGTGCCTTCGGAGAGTAATACTGACAAGTCAAAAACAAATAAATACGTCTAAAAAGAAAAACAATATTTTTAAACCGAGTTACCATTCATATAGAAATATTAACTTTTCGTTTTATTATAGAATAATTAACAATTTGTATTACATAAAATGATGACATTTCTATCCCTTTATCGAAGAAAATATTTAATATACTGCGTAGTTTGAATTTGGAAAACCCACAAAGTAATCAATTGTCCATTCTTTCCTAAAACGAGAGAAGTTTGTAATTGGTTCACTCACTTTTTTTGTGTATTTCTCCTGCATAATTCGACAATGCTCGCGTCTATATAAAGAATCGTCGAGATATTTACTCAGACATCGCTTACCCAAGCATTTTAAGTTGTACATCTCTACTATCTACTACTAAAGAGAAATGTCAGGACGAGGCAAAGGAGGAAAATCCAAGGCCAAGCCGAAGAGCCGTTCATCAAGAGCTGGTATTCAATTCCCAGTTGGTCGTGTGCACAGACTTTTGCGCAATGGTAACTACTCTGAGCGTGTTGGCGCTGGAGCACCAGTCTATTTGGCCGCTGTACTCGAATACTTGAGTTGGCAGGTAACGCCGCTCGCGACAACAAGAAGTCCAGAATCATCCCAAGACACCTTCAGTTGGCTGTTCGAAACGACGAGGAGTTGAACAAGTTGCTTGGAAAAGTAACAATCGCTCAGGGTGGAGTCCTTCCCAACATCCAAGCTGTATTGTTGCCCAAGAAGACCCAAAAGAAAGATTAAACACCTCGGTTTTACAACCAATACCGTTAAAACGGCTCTTTTCAGAGCCACCCTAATTTTTAAAAAGAGATACAATAAATTGCATGGCTAGTTAAATCTTCCTAAATACCAGGGTTATTAGCGGTTGGTAAAGGACGCGGCAAAATATACACAGCCCCTTAGCATTTACGGCGCGATTGAATCGAATGGAATTTTTTTGCAAGACCCAGTAATGCTGCAAATTACTAAAAGTACCCCCAATTTATTTTATAATGGCCGGCATTTCTAACTTTATTTAAGTAACATTGTTAATTGTTAAAATCTACAGGGATCCTTTATTAAAAAGGAAAAAAATAACTCTTCCTTAACTCTTTCCGTCCCAACTCGCCATATATCGCGAGTTGGTGGGAAAACATGGTATCCCGTCTGTACATAAATGGGTGCAAATCTAAAAAACGATTTCTCCGCAATGCGTAATGGTAGAGACCTCAGCTATGGCTCATTCGATCAAGGAAACCCTATATTTTATTCTCTGTAATTTTCGTGGAGAAATATTAAAAATGCGATGAGTGATAGCCTTTCTTTTTCAAGGCTTCGCCTCTTATTTCTATCGATTTTACACGAATTTACAAGTGACTAACTCAGCCAATAGGAGTCGCGTTAACTTGCGGAGAAGCTCTTTTTGTCAAGCAAGTCTTTCTTTACATTCTCTGTGAATTTCGTGCCGTTGAGAAAAAAAGGAGAGCGTTGGTGACGTTTTCGCAGCAGGCGTTTATGCTTCGTGTTCACCAAAGCATGAATCCGAGCTGGGCCTGCTGAGCGCACGATAAAGAAAAAGGCGGCGAGACTAGCTAGTTCGGTGTGCCCTGCTTTGAAGAATATTGGATATAGTATTTGTGTTTGTTTGCTTTTGTATGCCCTTTTTACACTTCCTTCACTGTTCTTATTTATACTTTTTACTATTTTAGTTCTACAAAACTAAAAACTTCAATGCGTTTTGGTTCAATTTTTCATAATATAGTTAGAATAAAGGAAAATTTCAATTAGGAATAGTAAAAAAACTACTGAAGATACAAATACAGTTCAAATTTTCCTGAGTACAAAAACTATTAGACAATCTACATTCCAATTTTCATATCATTTGGGCATACCAATAATTAGTGAGTATTTCGTTTGTCAGTGCACCTCAAAATTTTCAAAGTCGAGCAGAATTTTCTTTACATAAAAAGTGGTGTTCACTAAAGTTTACATAATATATTCTTTATTGGAGGTAGATTTTAGGTGTGCGGTTTGTTTAAATTATCTTTCCAACCATACTAAATATTAAATCATAGCATAAATTTGAGAAAAACTGTGCTAATTTGAAAATGACCAAAAATTGTAAAAAAACACTGCGGGACAGCATGTTTAAATTAATGCATTTGGCCGGGAGTGAAAGAGTTAAATTACTAAACAATGTGCCAATTTTCGTGTAAACGTCATGAAGTGAAGTGCAGTGAGTTTGGCTTTCCCGCCCAATATTTGAAATTTGGCGCGCTTTCTTTCTAAAATGATTACGTTTTGAGCTCTCCTATATAAAATAGAAGTTGTTCAAAATTTTACCGCTTAACATACTAAAAGTATAAAATATTTTGTTACTATTAAATTGTAATCCCTCTTTTAATTTGTTCCTAAAAAGGTGTGGTTCTAAAACAAGCCGTTTGAGTTTGCATGGCATATTGTCTTGACATGTGGGTTCATGACGAGTCGACAATGCCGTCGTTTGAAATTCAAACTTTTACGGCGAGATTGAGAGAAGTGGGAATTTTCGCAATATCCGCCTTAGGTAATGTTGCCAATTACTAAAAGCGATCTCTAACATAAGCGCGCAGTTTTAACTGCCTTATACCAAGTACCGTTAGATTCATTAAAGAGCGAGGAAAATTATTTTGGGATTATCACATGTTTTAAATGATTACAGTGCAGGTTGTGTTTCTAATTTCGGTGAAATGAATATCTTTTCAATATTTTGAATATATTGTCGGTGTAACTGCACAGAATTTAAAATACCATACAATTTAATTGTCCATCTAAAAGGTACTGCTCTAATTTTGCGATTAAAAATCTCTTTAATAAAAATGGGTGGCTCTAAAAAGAGCCGTTTATGAATTGGTGCCAAATGAATTATTTCGAGCTGGTGTACTTGGTAACAGCCTTGGTGCCTTCGGAGACGGCGTGCTTGGCAAGCTCACCAGGTAGCAACAGTCGAACTGCGGTCTGGATTTCCCGACTGCTGATCGTGGACCTCTTGTTGTAACCGGCAAGTTTCGACGCTTCGGATGCGATGCGCTCGAAAATGTCGTTCACGAACGAGTTCATGATGCTCATAGCTTTGCTGGAGATACCAGTGTCAGGGTGTACTTGTTTAAGTACCTTGTATACATATATAGAGAAACTTTCCTTTCGCTTTGATCGGCGCTTCTTCTTTCCTTCGGACGGTGCCGCCTTCTTGACTAGTTTCTTGCTTCCTTTGCCTGTTGGTGCCATGGTTGTTCGTTTGAACTGATGAACATCGCATCACTGTTTTCTCTTTTATAGCCATCAATATGCTAATTTACCGCGAACAAAACGGTTGAGCAAAATCGACGACCGATTAGGTTCTCTCGTTTGTCTTTTTTCGGTTGATTTGCAAATCGTTATGGCTTCAGACTGTAAATTTAGAAAGCTAGCACTATACAAATGACCTGCATTAGTAAAAATGACACTTTAAAAAATACAAAAATGTTTAAATCTAAAACTATCATTCACTAAAATAATCACCACTATGAAAGGACGGTTAAAAAATAGAGCATAAGTGTTACTTCCGCGGGTAGAGCAACGCGTTTCTAGTTCGATAATGACGCGTATCGTTGAATAAAAAACAGTTTTTATCCTCGGTTATAATAGGTGGTAAATGAATACGCTGATAAGTTACGGTTAAGAATGTTTGTTACGACGATACGGAGATACAGTTTGATGGCAAAATGACGATACGATGATAGGATTTTCTGTAGCAAACAAAATTAATGAATTAGTCGACTTTACGAGTCCAGCTTTAATTATATGTAGCACACACTGACTAAACTTTGCGCTTTTAAAGGTTTTAACGGTAGGAAATGCGAAAAATATTCATTCGCTGCTCCTTGTACAGTAACTAAAGCGGAAAGAAATAAACGTTTGTCATACGGTCTAGTATATAAAATAGGATATTCATGTTTATCCCCGTGAATAGGAAAACCAAGGGGGTTAACACACGGGCAATCTTAGTCACCTCGCACCCACCGTCGGGTTACCGGAGCTATAGCAGTGTGTTGCGTATAGACACGTTTCTTTAATTTAATAGAACCCATTAATCCGCTGGGTTATAGGCGGTTTCAATACAATTGCCCATTATCACGTAAGCTTTTATGACTTGAATTAAAACAGTTAAACATAGACATCAGGATTACATGTAACCAAACTGAAACTTGAATTAAGATATCTTACAACCAGTCTCTAATTGAACGTCCCCTCTAATAGACATTATGCTTGATTTTGACGAGGGAGTTTTTTTATAAACAGTAAGTGTGTTTCGTTTAATGTTTTTACTTGTTCTTAAGGTGTTATTTTTTATCATTTAAATATATCTTTCCAAAATTCTGACTAACTAGTCGAAAAATTGAACGCCAAAAATTGAAAAGTATGGAACTACTACTATAGTAGAAAATAGTACAACTCCTATCATAGTAGGAGTAAACATTTAAAAAAATGTCAAGGTCAGAGGCGTCTCGTTTTTCCAAAAGCCATGCATCCGGGTTAATATGTATTGTTTTAGAATTTTAACGTTGCTAAATTTTTTGTTTTACTTCCCTATTTTTCGAGGAGGCCGTGAGTCATTTAAAAAATTGCTAGGAGGACCGTTGCGTAATTTTTTTAAAAAAGTTTGAGAACCGCTGCTCTAACTAAACACCACTATAAAATATGGTAGAAAAATAGAGCGTATTTAAGTATATATACCAAAAATAGTGCGAGAGAATTGAATGAACCAATCAGAACTAGTCTGCGAATAAGCTGACTAAACATATCGCTACGATCAAAAAATCCAATTTTTTTTAAAAACTTTTTAAATGGCTAGTGGAGAAAGGCGTTTTGTTATATTAATTCGTGCTTTTAACCCTCGAAAACAAAGTGTATGCTGTTATTAGCAAAGTATAAAAGCTTGGACAAGCAATGTAATATTTCAATCTCTTTCCATTAATTAGGTGGCCCTTAAAAGGGCCGTTTGTTGAATTGGAGTTGGTAAATTAACCTCCAAAGCCGTACAGAGTACGTCCTTGTCTCTTCAGAGCATATACAACATCAAGGGCGGTGACGGTTTTACGCTTGGCGTGCTCGGTGTAGGTGACTGCATCACGGATCACGTTCTCCAAGAATACTTTCAGTACACCACGTGTTTCTTCGTAGATGAGCCCAGAGATCCGCTTTACACCGCCACGACGAGCAAGTCGACGAATGGCTGGCTTGGTGATACCTTGGATGTTATCACGCAACACCTTTCGATGTCTCTTAGCACCTCCCTTTCCCAATCCTTTGCCTCCTTTTCCGCGTCCTGACATTTTTAGTAGTTGTCTTTCGTTTCAAAAGAGTAGAATGATTTCAATAGGATTTGGTTTTGTTTTTATAGGCAGTTATTGCACCTCAACGAAATTTAAGAAGAAGTTTATTGATAAATTTGGTCTTCTTTTTTCTCTCTCTCTCTCTATCATAATTGTTTGATTTTGGTCTAAAAATTGTACAGGAGAAAAAAAAGGGCGTTTGTGATTGGCTCTCTTCGCGCCAATGAGTATTCTCCCTACTCGACCAAAGACAACTCGTCAGGGATTTTGAAAGCGAATCTGATTGGTCCGGACCAAGTTACAGTATCCTGCGGCGCCTGTAGATGATACAGAAATCTCTCCGTTCAGACTCCATAATACACATATTGGAAACTTTTAAATACGGATATCTAACTTCAATGGCTTTTCGGTTTTGTTGAATAGAAAGTAGTGGGTCGAGCATACTCGTAAAACTAACAGGCGAAAATGTATACTAAACATTTACGGCACTCTGTTTAAAACTACGGGAATATGTATTTATCACTAATGCCCCCCAATAGTACTTGTTTGTTTGGAAAACCCTGTGCTTAACTAAGAAAAAAAAAAAAAACGAAATATTTGTTTGAATTAAACCATGGAAAATTGTAACTACAATATTATTTAAATTTCATTCGCGTTTATCGGTCAACATACTTTGTACAGTTATCTCTTTGAACATAATGGGTGGCCCTAAAAAGAGCCGTTTGTAGTTCTGACTTGTAGCCAGACAAATTTAAGCACGTTCACCGCGGATACGTCGGGCAAGTTGGATGTCTTTGGGCATGATGGTCACTCGCTTGGCATGAATGGCGCACAAGTTGGTATCTTCGAAGAGGCCAACGAGGTATGCTTCGCTTGCTTCCTGAAGAGCCATCACAGCGCTGCTCTGGAACCGAAGGTCGGTCTTAAAATCCTGGGCAATTTCACGAACCAATCGTTGGAATGGAAGCTTGCGAATGAGAAGCTCAGTCGACTTCTGGTATCGTCGAATTTCTCGGAGAGCGACGGTTCCTGGTCGGTAACGATGAGGCTTCTTGACGCCACCAGTTGCCGGAGCACTCTTCCGTGCTGCCTTGGTGGCAAGTTGTTTTCGTGGAGCCTTTCCACCGGTAGACTTTCTTGCGGTTTGCTTGGTTCGTGCCATTTCGTTGAAGAATTTTAGACTATGTGCTATTGTACAAAATCTTTCGTATTTATAGCTACGAATTTCCCGCGAAATTTATCATCAGAGAAACACTGCACGATGATTGGCTGGTTTGAAAAGAATCTGTTTTTCCTTTTTCTTCATAATTTTGTTTGACAACTCTCGCGCAATCTTTCTGCATTTCCATTTTCCAGTCGGACTTTTTTTCCTGCGCGCGATTGTTTGCGCCCTATGTTATGTTTCTGGATAAGCTTATAGTTATTATCAAGTCTGTTTGGGTGATTAATCAATATAGTTGTAATTAAGCTACTAGATATAATTAATTTCAACTGAAAATGGCCTACCCGACAACACTACTCTTGGAACCTATTATCCCGAATTTAATACAGAAATATCTTTAAAATTTTCTAAAACACAGCTCTATCTAATATTGCAAAAATGTTTTCATGTCAACTGAGACTTTTTTTTACCGAAACCGAGAGTCAATGCCATGGTTAAGAAAAACATGTGTTACTACTGGTGTTATAATATATATGTGTTCTATTTTATATATAAATCAATACGAACGATATGAATTTCCTTATATTGTTTGTTGCTGTTGTAATGCACTATAAAATGTATTCCAAACCCCAGAGAAAACCAATTTAAACGCATTTTTTCTTTAAAGTCTATAAATTTGTTTTTAATTTGGTGTATTACAATTTACAAATGTGATTGTTTTTTTTCCATATTTGTTGTGTCATCCAAATTAAATTTAAAATGAATTAACGGTAACGAATTGCGGTCACTGAAAACAGTTTTATAAATGCACTTCGGTAAAATAGATATTTATTATAAAGGTAACCGGCTTATGCAAGGATGTATTACGAACCGACTGGTCACATACATGTTATTTGACTAATAAAGCTACATTCCGGTGTTTGAATAATGTATGTTTCGACTAAAACATTTGGATTGTAACACAGACCACAAATTTTAAGCCTCTTTTAGAGAAATTGGGTGGCTCTTAAAAGAGCCGTTTGATTGTGGTCGTAAAAAAACAACGGATTAGTCTTTCTTTTGGGTCTTCTTGGGCAACAATACAGCTTGGATGTTGGGAAGGACTCCACCCTGAGCGATTGTCACTTTTCCAAGCAACTTGTTCAACTCCTCGTCGTTTCGAACAGCCAACTGAAGGTGTCTTGGGATGATTCTGGACTTCTTGTTGTCGCGAGCGGCGTTACCTGCCAACTCAAGAACTTCGGCGCTCAGGTATTCGAGCACAGCGGCGAGGTAGACTGGTGCTCCAGCGCCAACACGCTCAGAGTAGTTACCGTTGCGCAAAAGTCTGTGCACACGACCAACTGGGAATTGAAGACCAGCTCTTGATGACCGACTCTTCGGCTTCGCCTTAGATTTTCCACCTTTGCCACGTCCTGACATTTTCTTCTTTATATAAATAGCAATCTAATAAAACTGAAATTGCTTGTATAATCGGTAAGTGACTACATATGCCTCGGTGATCGTTTATATACACACAAGCACTGTCGAATCTAGCTAAAGAAATGGAAAAAGAAAAAAGGAAAAAGAGGGAACCAATTACGAGCTTCTCTCGTTTTAGGTAAGAGAGATTAATTTTTTTTTCGCATTTTCAAATCCTAACTTAAGTAACACTCAGAGCAAATATTAATCTGATTTTCGCCAAACGACATCGAAGCTCACTTCTGATTTATCGCATATATATATATATACATGACGGGAAAGTTTCGTCAAAATTTCGGATTTATCTTACCAAAATTAAAGTGTATTTGTAAGGGTGCGGCAAACTACTGATCTCATCGTTGGGTTGTGCTCTCGGTTTAAAGATAATGGAATGTCGAACATACATATATCGTGCAGACTGAAATTATTTTAAACAAATCGCAGAAGCTCTGGGCAACCCGACTGTGGGCATAAGGTATTTGAATATACCCAAGGGGATTGGATAGGATATTCATGAGTGTTGTGTATGATTGATGTTCCTTTACTTTGGTAGAACCCATTAATCCGCTGGGTTCAGGCAATGTCTGTTAAGTACCGTGTCCAAGGACACAACCGACTCGCAATAACCCACTGAGCGAAACGGTGGGAATCATATATTGCTATATTGTTAATTGATCGTGTTGTTTGTCCCTTATTAATCTATTTATGTTGCTGCCCAACCTTCATATTTTCATGAAAAAGCATTTAATTTTTTGTATAATTCTCATTTTTTTACAATAGGGTATTTTGTATCTACAGCTGAGGCATTTATCGCATAAGCCAGCGGTTCCCAAACTTTTTTGTTGGCGGCGCCTTTTGTAAATTTATTAAACCTTGAGGCTCCATCATAAAGCCAAAATTTTCAAACTGCATGTATTGTATATCCAGACTATAGCATGCATTTGGATAACCATTTAAATTCTTTAAAACTATTCACTAAACTACCAAAGTGACGAACAGTCAATTAATGCAAAGCAGTTATTTGACAAGCCATTATTCGAAAACAATGCCATGTTAGTCAACAAATAGTGGCAGATAACACCGAACAATGGATTTTAACAAGTAAAACGAATACTGTATGCCAGTGTATGGGGGTGCACACCAGACTCAAACATCTCCAATTAACGTTTTACTGGTGTAATACACATGTACTGTTTTGTGTGTTTTTGTAAGAAAAACAATAAATGCAGCAACTTCCGCATGCTTTCGTGGCGCCCCTGGCAAAGTCTCGCGGCTCCTCAGGGCGCCGCGGCGCCCAGTTTAGGAACCGCTGGCATAGGCTATTCATATTTTTCCTACACCTAACATAAAAAAGAAATATGACTCGAATACGCAGCTGTGCTTTGTATTAATTACTTTTAAAAAGCCCTTTGTTCTCTAGATTATTCCTTAAATGACATATTCATTTGCTAAATATTTTTAATATTGGAGAAAAAATGAAAAAAATAAACTGATTGGTATTGTACGAAAATCGACATTCTAACAACAATCCTAAGCACACCAAGCGTAAAACCGTCACTGCCCTGGATGCTGTCTACGCTCTCAAGAGACAAGAACGTACTCTGTACGGCTTTGGCGGTTAATTGGCCTCACTCCAATTTAATAAACGGCCTTTTTTCGGGCCACCTAATTATGGAAAAGATCTATATTTTATGACGCTTGTCCAAAAAAGATGTAAGCTAATAACATCATTCGATTTGTTTGGTAGGTTGAGAAGTAAATTTACAAGAGAAAAGGATTTTCGTGTTCCACATAATATTTAAACAATATTTAAAGAAAAACTAAGAACGGGAGGGAAAGTGTTGTAAGCCGTGTGGCATCAAGTGGGGGGCCCTACTCTACTCGGAAAGCAATCAGTTTGTACATTAGATTACAGTATTGTTATATTTCTACGAAGTACTTTGTATTATGAGAGCTTATTGTGCTAAATACTGGAACATTTAACGAAACAAAACATTTTAAACACAAGTCTATGATAGACTGAGAGTTCATTGTTTATTCCAGATCATGACGACGTCGTTAAAAGGTCGTGTATTAAAAGGAAATTATAATGTTTTGTCCTCGTGAATAAAAAATGCGGGGAAGTTACCACACGGGCAATCGTCAAATCAATCACAAACAGTTATTGTTTTTACAGATAATGAGTAACTAGTTTAACAATCTGGGAACCAAAAGTTTCTGCTTGCAGAAACAAAACCAACTGTCAAGTGTGTGTCGTAATTTCAGTTAAACACCGAGCGCACGCCTGTGTTGGTAATAACTATTTATCCGCTGCTCCTGCGTCTTTGACCTTGAGGTTCCAGTATATAGCACAATAAGCTCTCGTAGCACAAAGTACTTTCGTAGAAAAATAACAATACTCTAATCTAACGTACAAACTTATTGCACCCGATTCGTCAAAACTTAGTCGCTTCGAAGCGTCTATGGTACAGCAGGATTAGCGCTTCAAAGCGGCCTACGGTGTAACGCGGTAACGTGTTACAGACTTAGCGCTTTGAAGCGTAAGCTCGTAACGTAGCTCAGAAGTAGTCGCAATGCAGCCTTTTATAAATCCGGCTGGTTTATTATGCAATTTTTAGTATTAGCGTAAAGAAAAAGCGCCGATCAAGGCAAAATGAAAGCTTGTGGTAGTTGACTGTTCTTATATTGCTTTTGCTTTTGTTTTAGATGTGGCGCTTAAGGAGGCGTTCAACTAATTATTTTCCCTATCTCTCCAATGCAAACTGACCTCACAAAAACGACTGTCACTCAAAATCCTGACATAGGAAGTCTTAGATTTTTTCACAATTTAAAATTAAAGCTTGGATCTGCAACCTAAACTCAAAACCCTACAAAATTTTGTTTAAAAATTTTGAGCCCATACCCCTTCGTACATCGGCAACTTTTTTCCAACAAAACAGCTAGCAGATGCACATTCAACACCTTTATTTTACAAAGCACTGCTCCACGATTACAAAACTTTACAGCTAAACGAGAACACCGGCGCGCAGCCTAGCACATGCTGCTTTCAACAAAACAAACATTAGGGAATCACCACCATTGTTACTCAGCAAAACACTAGTTTAAAAACAATGACTCATGGAGGGTACCACTCGTCACATCCTGCCGTTCATAGAGGTCTTAATTGGTTATACGCCATATTGGAAACGGTGACCGTTCCAGTTTGGTTTAAACTGTTTGAACTTACTAGTAGAGGTCATTCTGTGAGACTCCGGTCCAAATTTTAACCGTTTCGGTTGACTGCTTCGGCTATTACAGGCCTTCGACTGAAGGGTGGTCATTCTGTAGATTTCATTTGGCGACAGCGTCACTGGTGATGACTGAAACTCTTCGTACACATTAAAATTCACTGCTTGATGTTCCACAAGTTTCAGCACATTTTTTCACTGTAATTTGAAAGGTTTAAAGTCCATAACCAGGGTACAAATAGTTGTTTTTGAGTAAAAAAACACACCCAATGTCACCTTTGAGCCTCGTGTGACCACATTTTGTCCGCCTCCACTTCTTTCACCAATGTTTGACAATCAAGGATGGTTAGGATTGGTAAGTTTTTATATCTTCTGTTTGCATAAGTGTCCAACAACACATCTAGGCCTTCACACCTGCCCAAAAATTGAAAAATATGAAAAAAAGGTACACATGTGGATACCAAGAGGAGTACATTTTTCAGTCCTATATCACAAATCGGATTAACAGTCTGTATCGAAAGATTGTCTGGTATTTATAAAAGCCATTCGAAGTTAGGTTCTTGAAAAAATATCCGAACGACCCTCTACCGGAGTGAAAATAACCAAAAATGAGAAAAAATGACTAATTAATTACTTTGCTAATTAGCATAAGTAATTAAGTGTAAGATTTTAGACCAACAGTTGACTAGTAACATTTATCCACACTCAAATTTCTATAAATTTGGAGATTTTGGCAAAAAATTCAAAATAGCCCGTTTTTCATTTAGGAGGCGTTCAACTAATTATTTTCCCTATCTCTCCAATGCAAACTGACCTCACAAAAACGACTGTCACTCAAAATCCTGACATAGGAAGTCTTAGATTTTTTCACAATTTAAAATTAAAGCTTGGATCTGCAACCTAAACTCAAAACCCTACAAAATTTTGTTTAAAAATTTTGAGCCCATACCCCTTCGTACATCGGCAACTTTTTTCCAACAAAACAGCTAGCAGATGCACATTCAACACCTTTATTTTACAAAGCACTGCTCCACGATTACAAAACTTTACAGCTAAACGAGAACACCGGCGCGCAGCCTAGCACATGCTGCTTTCAACAAAACAAACATTGGGGAATCACCACCATTGTTACTCAGCAAAACACTAGTTTAAAAACAATGACTCATGGAGGGTACCACTCGTCACATCCTGCCGTTCATAGAGGTCTTAATTGGTTATACGCCATCTTAACAGTCAATTAAACCTTATAACAAACGAGGAATACAACAGTGCGTATAATCAGAAGTTCAATTTGTTCATCGTGGACCCATGCCTTCCTTGCCTAAAAGACAAAACTGCTTATCTAACGACCAGTTTCGATCTAACAACCTTTCGGCTAAGAGACGACACACTAAATCACCAATGTAATCGGCTGGGAGATTAATACTATCTATGTGCCAACCGCTTTGGATTCGATCGATGGATACTGATTATAAAAAATCGTCTCTATTACGTCATAAAACGACTTGTGACCAAATTAGAGTAAAACACGAATATCGATGAAACAGTTTATTTGCTGTGAAGCAAGTGTGATGAAAACAACGGAGTGTATGTGACGTCATAAAAACACAAATATAAACCTGAAACAGGGGATTGTGGCGTCATAATCACCAGCTTCAAAAATGTTGCGCACCAAAATTTTAACGAGACTCATACTGAAACACCATAAAAATAAAATATTTTGGGAAGGTAATTTTTCGGATGGCAACACTTGGCAAAAATCACCGGAAACACTGATTTGGTTACCACGGCGACCAGCAGCATTTTGGTGACAATACTTTCAATATTGATAATTATGTTGTGATGTCATAGTTAGTTTAATGATGTCATCTGGACTTTTGTGACATCACAGTGGAGGACAATTGATCAGAAGATCGCGATTTCGTTGAAAGTTTCTCGGAACTTTTTGATTTTCGTAAAATTCGTGATAAAGTTTGCCTAAAAATATGGGGTTAGGGGAATTCTATTGGGTTATTTTAGGGGAATTCTTTTGGGTTATACCATACATTGGGTTATTTAGTTAAATACCTTGAATTTGCCGTTTTCTTTGCATTCCGCTTGACCATACGGGGGGTTGACCGTTTCTGGGTATTCCCCTGGGGGCCAGTTGGGTGAACTCCCTGATGTCCGAGAACTGCACCAGGCACCCACCCTTCGGCTGCTTGGGTGGTGCGACCCCCGGATCGGTGGACTAAACATAACCCTGGGGGTAAATGGGGGTTAATTCTTATGTTGACGGATTGGTGGGGTGAAGTGGCTTGGTCAGATGACCAGTTATACACCTCATGCCTACAGTCGAGTTGCTAGAGCTACTACAGCATATGGATAATTATACACAACTTTTAATTTGGCCCGACTTATTAAAATAGATTGCTCAGGTACACTGTAATACACTCCATGCCCACAGTCAAATTGTTGGAGCCACTAGTGTGTGAATAATCGGACATGACTTGCAATTAGGACTACACATTAGATAGTACTATGTTGGAGCAATGTAAAGTAGCTTTCCCAAGGTAAACAGCAATACACCACATGTCTACAGTTGAGCACAGCAATACACCTCCTGTCCAAAAGTCGAGTCGCTGGACCAATTGCGGTGTGTGGATAATTATAAAAAAACTTTTAATTTGGACGACACATTAGATACCACTGAGTTGAAACAATGTGGTAGCTCAGGGTAACAGAAATAGACATCATGCTCATAGTCAAGTACACACCTTGGGCATTAGTCGCGATAATATCGAGAGCATCTCCTTTTGCAACGCTGATCTCATCTTCTCTAACAGCATGGTAATCTTCTAACGCAATAACAGTGGGCATCTGTGCATATAGTGTTGATGGGTACTTTGTGTATTACAGTGGGCTTCTGTGCATATAGCTAATATGGGTACTTTGTGTATGTGGAAAAATAATAAAGATGATCCTCGATTTTTCGTAATAAGGTTAGCTCGTTAATTACCTTGTTTTTTTCAGTTTGGTGACCTGTAGTTTGGTGTTTATACATATGCTGTCTTGATTATTTAGTATTTAGTGTTGTAATTTTTAACATTTTGAATCTAAATTTTGTCGCTAAATTTGTGGGAAGCAGGGGGCGTTAAGTAGGAGCTATAGGGGTTATATTGGGTGATCATTGGGGTTATATTGGGGGAAGTACCTTGTCAGGTTCGGAGCGTACAGTAGTGAAGGTTGAGCCGCTGGATATTGATACTCCATCATAGCTGTGATGTCATAATATGGATTATTAGATAACTTATACTGGTGTTTCAGCTTCACAGATAAATTCCAAAGAGTGGCTCGGATAGAGTGGCTTAGCTTGACAGACGGCTTAGATAGACAAGTGGCTTATATAGACAGGTGACATAGATAGACAGGTGACATAGATAAACAGATGTTTCAGATAGACAGGTAGTTTAGATAGTCAGGTGGCTCAGATAGACCAGAAGCTTAGAAAGTCAGGTGGATCCAATAGACAGACTGCTCAGATAGACAGGTGACTTAGATAGACAGGCGGCTTAGACAGACAGGCTGCTCAGATAGTCAGGTGGCTTAGATAGACAGGGGGCTTAGATAGTCAGGCAGCTCAGATAGACAGATGGCTTAGATAGTCAGGTGGCTTGGATAGACAGGCGGCTCAGATAGACAGGTGACTTCGATAGACAGGTGGCTTAGATAGACAGGTGGCTTAGATAGACAGGTGACTCAGATAGACAGGTGGCTTAGATAGACAGGTGGCTTAGATAGTCAGGTGGCTTATATAGTCAGGTGACTTAGATAGACAGGTGACTTAGATAGACAGGCGGCTTGGATAGACAGGTGGCTCAGATAGACCAGCGGCTCAGATATACAGGCACCTGGTGTTATCCCCCGGGTAACTAAACTTGCAAGTGGAAGATCTTATATTGGCGGGTGAGAGGGGGGAGAGCCAGAAGGAATTCCTCGTCGATAGATCCGGTTCCGACCGGTGATTGTTCGATCTCATTGTTGTGGGAGACACCAAGTGGTTGTCTGCTGCGCTCGCTGGTCTCGGTTGAGCTGTTTTATTGCTACGCATCAATGATTCTGTGGAAAATGTTTTTTTTTAACTTTTTTAAAACAATTTTTAAAATTGGAAAAAAAATTAAGAATATTTTTGGAACATGACATGCTTATGGTCAAGTTATTAAAAAACACAATTTAATATTTGTGGGACAAAACAGGTCTATTTCGTATGGACGTATATTTATCAAATATAGGGTATTTATCCCTGGCAGTTAGGGAATTTTTCGTTGTTACAACACTTAGTGGCTAAAGATATACAAATTGCATCCAGTGATCCTGGGTGACAACAAAACCAGGTCTGTTAAAAATATCGCAGTGTCTGCTGGATAAAGGTTTGAATATGCGTCCACAGTCTGGTATTCGATGTATAAGGTATACCCACTCGACATCATATTAAACAAAATAAAACAGTTCACACTTCCATTGGTTGTCGGCATAAATTGAGATATATAACCCCTGTTAAAAAACAATAAACGCAAAGATCTGTGCTGCAAGGCAGTCTAACAATTACTTCACAATTCTTCCAATCTTATAATTATCTCATTCCAAGCTAATATTAAACCCATTCTAACAATCTAACAATTCCCGCAAGGTATATCGATATACACATTTGGCTGCCTAGTATCGCATTGGTATGCTAGTGTGACCAAATGGTTGATTCGACCTATACATATACCAAGTTGTATACAGTACACAAAATGATATAAATTCTCTTCAAAGATTTTTAACTTCATTTTTTCTACCAAATTGATTTAAATAAAACCAACTCACTTTGCATGTTTTGCTGGGAAGTTGAAAGTTCATGCAAGTCTTCTCCACTATGGAAAATTTATTTTTGAAATAATAAATTAATTACTATTTTTACACATTTAAATAAACTTTTAAACTTGTCATTTTAAATTTTTTTTAACAATCACCAGTTATTTCAATGGGTGTTTTTAAGAAAAATAGTCAAAAAGATGGGGGAAACTAAAAGGAGAAAAACGGAAAGGAGGAAACTACACACTAAACTAAAGAATACGACATTCAAGTCATTTTTAAACATAGGGTTGAGATTAGGGTTTAGGAAAAGGCTAAAATTATTTTCGATAGTTTTGGTAAGCAGTTTTTCCTCCTTCCCTCCTTTTCCTCCCTTTAGCGTTGCCCAAAAAGATTTTTAAAAATAGTCGGAATTTGAAGTTACCTGGACTGCAACTTCATGCTTTCATTTTCAGGTTTCTGTAAGCAATTCATTTTTATTTAACTATTTAACTAAACTTGGTAATTCGACCAAGAAATAACAAATTTCGCAATCAAATTTTTGGCAAAAAAAATCAACAAAAATACAGTTTTGTTTTTACTGACATTATCAGTTTCGTACCGAATAGAATCTTCTTTTTAAGGTTGTTTATTTATGTCATCTTTAATAAAAACAACTTGTCAAAGATAAAATGCAAAGGATTGACAAAGGATAGCGCATATGAGCACCGTCCGAAAGGTTGAGGGATGAAAACCAGATGGATGTTTGTCGGTTGAGTTTGTTTTGCGAATATTGCCCAAACCAATTGCATTGATAGGCAGTACTTTAAACAAAAGAAATATTTTGAATATACACAATACTGGTAATGGTAGGTAACCCGATTTTAGACCCAATGTAGTCTGACGATTACTGACGATTAGCCTCGTCCTACCCACGGGGATGTAAACAGGACATTTTGCAAATTTAGGAAAGGTCGTTTTTCCAAATATTATTTGTAAAGCAATAAATTTTCCGTTACCTCTTGTTTTGACCACGGTGGTGTGATAAGCGTGCTAGCGCCCTCTAGCTGCTCTGATGTCATATTGCTCGACGATGATGTCATATTTGTCGATGACGTCACACCACCCGGTTTAGAGTTTAAATTCGGCCGGAATGTAGCTATTGTGATGTAATAGTGAAAATTGTTAATAATCAATGTTAGGGAAAATGCTTTGGTGAAAAGTATTAAATACATGAAATCAGACATCTTGAGAAGGAAAACAGTGTTGGTGAATAATCTTTTGTACACCTTAACCTTGTTAAGCAGTTCTGTTGATTATTGCATTACATGTTGTTTAAATTAGAAGTGTGCGAAGAATTCTTCACCTACTACAAAAATTGTCGAAAAAATTTGCAATGGTTTCTAAAAAAATTCCATCAACGATACTTACATAGAAAAGGTTGCGCAACATTGTTGTTGTTGTTGTTTGTGTTGAAGTTGCCAAGTTGTTGCTTCTGAGATGTGATTGGATCGGCTAGCGCTGTGAATGTGGGGGAGGTTATATGGGTGGCAATGGGGGATTTTCATGTGGCTGACAAGTTAGGAAATCTGCCTTGAAGGTGATAACCCCGGACAAAAATAACCATCTACAATAAGTTCAATATCTACCAGGACAGGTATTTCCCTTATCCCTTAAATCAATACCAATTCCTCACCTATGAAATTGCCATTAAGAACTATGTACATTATGTGCATAGCTACCGGCAATACAGTTTTTTAAGTCATATATTCCCCAAGATATTTAACCCACAAGACCACACTTGTTTACTTGTTTATGGTGGCAAAAAATTATAACAAGCATTATGACATCACAGAAGTGGATTGTTACCATTGACAAAACTGAGTTGGTTGTCCAATTGTTGCCTCACAATGGCGATCCAGGTTGACTTTACACTTTGTGATGTCGCAATGAGCTCCATGACATCATGGGTGCCACGGTTACGGAGTTGGAAGCGAGTTTCGGACGAGGGGAGAGGGAACAACTCAAGGTCGCTGTTCTTTATACTGGGGGGGGGGGGGTGAAGGTGGTTAATAACTTTAGATTAAATTAAATGGATGGCACAGTAATTGTAGCAAACAAACAAACAAATTTTGATTTTTTAAGTGAAAATTATATTTAAAATTTTGTTTATTAGGTAACCTTTTATTTATAAAACATTCATGCAATTCTATTTTTCTTTATTAAATTATTGATTATAGAATAGGGTTCTAGAAATCAAACTGATTTGGGTAAGGATTACATAACATTAACCCAAATAATTTGACATAATTAGTTCCTAAAATTGAATTTCGTTGTTTTTCTATAACTTCAAACATATAACATCAAACATAACGACACCAAAAACTTTCATTGTAATGATGCACTTTGAAACTTTGTCAAAACAATGTTTCAATCCATGCTTTTACCATGAGCATGTATATTGGGTGACTTATTTCTAATTTATTAAATTTAATATTTTTAATTGCATTTATTTTTAGATGGCACCTGCCTTGCAACCACATGGTTTCTTGCATAGCTGCCATTTTAGATTTATTTCATCTAAATATAGATGACAGACATTTTATTATTCTCATGCTCTTGTTTCGTCTATGTGTATTATAACGTAAATAATTTCACCATTAGGATAAATCTAGATGATTTTTGACGTCAAACTAGATTGTTTTAGTCAAGCAAATGTGGCAACTATGGTTTCTCGGTGTCTCCAAGTTAAGCATAATTTTTATTTATTTGAGTATTGTTTAATTTGTGCGTTTAACAAATAATTATGATTGATGGACTTTCCAACCTGGTTTTATAAACAAATCCCCGTTCTTCTGATTTCTTGTCGACCAAATCGCTGAAGATGACGCATTGCTCGAAGAAGAAGACTTTCCGTTCCTTCTCCGCTGATCCGGAGCTGCAGACTTGGAAGGTTCCGTGGACGAGAAGCTTCCCTTGCGCCGATATCCTTCCCTGAAAGAGAGTGATGTTAGGCAAGGGTGTTATGTGGGGGAGGTGGGTGCTGGGTGTTATGTGAGGAAATGGGGTTAGAAGAAAGGTGTTATGTGGGGGAAGGAGTTGGGAGGGGGTATTATGTGTGGGAAGGCGGTTAAAAGGGGGCTGCTAGGGGGGTGTTATATAGGAAAGGGGTTAGGGCGAGGGTGTTATACAGGGAGGGGGGTTAGAAGGGGGTGGGTGCCAAGAAGAGAATGTTAGGAAGGAGAGGGTTAATATGTGAGTAGTATGGTCGGAGGAGAATGCTAGGACAATGAGAAATTAAGGGCGGGGGGGGGGGGGGGGAATAATGATTTTGGGAGGGGTGGGAAGTGAGTAGGATGTTAGGATGAGTTTGTATGGAATAAAGGAGAAATGTTTGCTCCAGAATCAAAATCCAAGAATTTTTTAAAATTAATTTTCAATTCTCCCAAATCGCTTAGAAGCGATTCAAAATTCTAGATTTAGAATGACTGATTCCAGAAAACAAACGGAAATCGTTATGTGTGACTACATGCATTTAATTGCTATGTTGATTTTGAAATGCAGCAATTTTAGCTCCAAATATTACTACAAAATCAATATAATGAACATTCACTTCCCAAACACCTGTCAAAAAAATTTAATTAAAAAACATAAAACGAACAAACGCTCGGAACTCACGGTGAAACCAGACATCCGAGCAACCATCATCATGTCGTTCGCGAGCTTTGGAACGACGTGCATCACTTGCACTGCTCCTCGCAGCTCATCACACTCATCGCCAGCTCGCTCGCTGAATTTCAAGATGTCCTGGGTGGTCGGGGGGTTGGGGGGTTAAGTTTTTTGAATAAGTATGATGTTCAATGAACAAGGGTTGGATGGTTTGTGCCAAGTAAAAATTTTATCACAAAAGTTAAAAACTACAAAATTGCCTAAAATAGTTTTTATCGGGAACCTGGCCACAATTCAGTTGCCCTGGGTAAAAATTAGTACCTGGTTAAATGCCTAACTTTGGTACCTTTGGTTAAAATGCCCAAATTTGGTACCTATGGTTAAATGCCTAAATTTGGTACCTATGGTTAAAATGCCTAAATTTGGTACCTATGGTTAAATGCCTAAATTTGGTACCTATGGTTAAAATGCCTAAAAACTTGGCTAAGATTACCAAAGGAACTTAGTTCAAGCCTCTACCCCTGACATTTTAACCAGAGTGATGAAATTTAAGTCTGGTTAAAATGTAGCAAACTTCTTCCGTCCCCATTTACACCTATATGCGGCTGCACTCACTTTGAGCAGAAGTTGATACTTCATGATCCTCTGCACTGGCTTGATGAGGGAATCTGCGATGTCGAGCTTCGTTCCCACCTCATCCTGTATGTCGGT
>CH003237.1:190211-208263 GCA_000149265.1 Ciona savignyi | reverse complement strand
TTTTTAAAGCAATATTATAAAACACGTAATATGATAAATGTTATATTGAATTTATTGCTCCGTTGAGCTTTTAAATGTACATTATGCTTTAAGGTAAATAAGTACAACAGCCCAAGTTATTTAATTAAAAAGACATACCACCACTTGCTTTGAAGAATTTCCAACACGGACATCTCAATAGAAACTTATAACAATCCATCACTACTTGACTACTCCACTATCTTTCACTCATAATTTCATGCTCAACAATAACAAGGTTGTGGTTTTATGAATTTAATAAACTGCAAAGTTAGTATAAAACAATCAGTTAAATGAACTTTGAAATAAAGAGATATATTCTCCTCACATCTTTAGCATGTTCCTTAAATGCATAATTTGACTGCTGTTTTAAATTTCTTTAAATACTAGTTAAAATATTAAATCTTATTAGATATTTACATCACTTTCTAAAAATAGTACTCGGATTTTATCTGGTAAATGTAACAGCTATGAATTTGATGCCATTCTAGGTAACATTTACTCACTGGAAGCAGAATTTATTCACATTATGAAATATCCTGATATTAAAATTATATTTAGACGAACATTATCCAACAGTCTTATGCCATGTATATCCTGGCTAGCTTAACATTATTCACTCACACCGAAACACGAAATTGGATTATTATACGAAACGCAACAGAGATTCTCTGAAATTTTACAACAAATCAATTATGATATCGGATTATCAGGTTTACTACATCGATGCTGTGTGAGCCATCTATTTCGTTGAACACCATATATTGGCAAAGAAAAACCAAGTTAATTCCCTTGAGCCTTGGTGTAAAGTATCACTAAACTGTATAAATAAAGGCAAATTTAGCACAAATAAACCTTTGTCTAAACTCATCTTTTAAAATATAAGATATGACACAGACACTGAGACATAAAAGATACAACTCTTCAACACTACCATACAAAAATACTACATACCCAGTCTTAAGATATAAACAATTAAAATCTGTTCACTGCAAAAATTATTTATGGCTGCAACTACACCAACAAATTTTAATTAAAAAATCGACGCTGTTATTAACTGTTCAAAACCATAACTTTGTTTGCATTGCGGTTAAAAGCTCAAATGTGAAACTGGTTGTTTAAATAGTTTAATGTTTGCCTTTTTTTGTGTTTTTCTATACACATGGTTAGCACAAATTAAACTGAGTAATATGTAAAACTAAAAATGCAAATTTCGATGTAGTGATTTTTAAATTAAATAGTGTAGCCATTTAAATGTACATTTCCACCAACTTCGGTTGTAACTAGAGAAACTGTTGAGATGTTCTGCACTGTGTATTCAGGCTTGCAAGGTTAAAAGTCCTACGTTAACCACATAATCACTAACCTAAAATGCTAATGAATTGACTGTGTACATAAGCTTACATTCCTTTACTGCAATACCGTGACCTGTCCTAGCTAACCTCCCCTAACATTGTTGAGGTTAAAACTACAAAATGTGGAGATTGTCAATTGCAAATGATATTGGGGATTAAGGACATTCTTCCAGTCCCTTACAGTATTTCCGTACTTCCCTATTATTGCCTTTAGAAACTGCATTTTCACAAACAATTTTAGGAAATCTTTTTTCTAGGCATTACTGACATATAATTAATATTGCCACCAAACTTATTTTATTATTCAAATGCTTAAAATAATCAAAGTTTATATTGGCTTGGTATTATCACCCTTCACAGTGACTATTAACTATGCACCTCGAGTGGAGAAAACTAGGAGGGAAACTGCACACTTAATTAAGATTAGGGCATTGGAGTTAGTTTTAAACATGGGGTTGGAGTTAGGGTTAGTTTTGGGGAGATTAGTGTTTAGGGAAGGGTTAAAATTAATTTCCATAGTTTTGGTTTCCCTCCGTCTTCACCTCCCTTTAGTGGTTCCACCTTGAGCTAATTAATAAAAATCATAATCACCAATTCTTCAAATTACTTAAAAACACCATTACCCTCTTAAAAACTGCAGTCTTCTGCACTACGCCTTAAATGCCAACAGTTTATTAAAACAATATTCTTAAACATTCTTTTAAAGAGATAAACACACTTTTCATAAGTATTTGAATTAAAAATATTGCTGTGGTCATTTTTGTTTCCCTACACTAGGTTTACAGTTGGGATTATAATTTATTAAACTTGCATAATGCTTTCTAAATGGAACCATTTTAAATTGCAAAATAATTTCCAAGAATAATATAATTCACAATATAAATTTAGTTTACAGATACTTTAAAATAATCTAAATTATACACCGCAATTAAAACGTACTACAGGAAATATAAACCAGCGTTTTAAAACTATTAATTTCATACAAAAGGTTCAAGTTAATGAGAATAACATACAAACTATAGTTAAAAGAGCTTATAGGGTTAAATGGGAACGTTATAAACGTTAGCTTTCATTATTGTCCAATTTTGAAATCATTTTCGAGCCATATAACTGTCCACACTTAAATGATATTCAATTACTAATCTAGGGGTGAATCGGATAGCTCCACTTAAACCATAACAAGTCGACGGCTGCACAATTACATTATCTTCACGTAAGCTAATGTAACACCACGGTGTAAAGTGTTGCCGAGTAAAAAAAATATTAAAATTGAGTTTTGGTAAACGGTATATTGTTTTAAAAACTTTTGTAAAACGTTAAATCGTTAAAAAAATGAACTTTTTTGATCGGCAACACTGGAAAATAACGGAGAAAACTCTGATCCGTGATGTCATCGAGCCAATGTACCCAGGGAATAAAGAATTAACAATCGTGTTTGAAGCGTGATTAATTTGATTTGGATCTAATGTGTATCTGCGCCGAACACGATTATGCTACGCATCAGTGCGCCTTGCTGGCGCGCTTATAAAGGTTTATATACAGGCACATATAAAACAGAAGGCAAGAACGCCATGCTTTTATAAAGGTGCTCGGATTACTTACTGTCACTAGTTACAAAAGATATAAATTCAGTTTATTGTTACGTCATAAGAGTTTTTAAATCGAATTGGTGACGTACAAACTTGATGACGAATTTCCTACGTCACGGAAAGTTTAAACATGATCAAATTCTAAACGGCGTTCATTAAATATTCAGACACATCGATCAGTGTTGACCGAATCGTTCAAAATACTTTTAATTTCATGGAAGTCATTTTTCACTCGGAAACACTTTTTCGGAGCAAATTTCCAGCGCGCGTCAACCGTGTACATTTGAATTAAACTCGTGACGTCACAATTGTAGAAAAACTTTAGAGGAAATTAGTATAAACAAGCATCCATGTTGGAAGTGACGACACAGTCAGTCCATCTATGAGATTTTACGGAAGTGTTTACAAAACAAACATGATGGTAAACGTTCGAGGTAACACATGGGATGAGGCAGGAGTAGCAACAAAACACGGAAATACAGAAACATGGAAACACGAAAACACGGAAACACGGAAACAAAAACGAATACCAATCCTCAACCCACCTATTTTTTTATTATTTTTATAGGTCTTGAATTCGAACCCATGATGGGCTTGTTACTATATGTGTTTCGTTATAACAATTCAGCCACACGAGCGATTAAGAATAAACAAAGAAACTTAGGTTAAAAACGAAAAATCTTGAGTTAAAATATATGGAAATTCGGAAATTAATACGGGTCACTAACACGTTAATGGTAATGTTGCTTACGAAGAATATTAAACTAGCTTTGCATATGAATTCCACTCTTTGTTTTAAATCCTGCTTTCGAGTATTAAGCATGCGACAGCGGGTGTAAATAAATAAAAAAAATTAGAACGACAACCCAGCACAGTGTGATTATGTGACGTGTTGTGGATGTAAACGATGCCACCCGACACACCAATCGGGAGAATAATTACAGCAAATTGCAGGGACAACTTTGCATGGTCGATCTCCTATTGATCATTTACATGGTGAGTTGAGACAAACCCCTTGCGGGCGGTTGTACATGGCGATTTGCGTACATGCCAACCGCTGACTAACTACTATTTAATTTCAAATACAAGATAGTGTATTTTTGTACTTTATCCAGAAATGTATAACAAAATTCCCCTTAACGGTTTTATAGGTTTGGTCTCATCTGC
Organism: Ciona savignyi; assembly: GCA_000149265.1. NCBI lineage: Eukaryota > Metazoa > Chordata > Ascidiacea > Phlebobranchia > Cionidae > Ciona > Ciona savignyi. Next base: position 204,134 of record CH003237.1, on the reverse strand, counting down.
ATAGATGCAGGTAAGCCTATACAGCCACCCACAGCTTACATACCCACTTCAATAAATCCGTATATTTAGACAAGATGACACTCAAAGCACATTATACGCGTATAAAACATACGCACAAGCGATATTGGAGCATTGCATACGTAAATTGGTATTTACGCACTATTATTACGCACAACACGAATATATCATCGACCACATGAGCGTTGCGGTCGGCCCACACGAAAGTGGGCACCTTCAATCGCCGGATGTTTAGTTTAGAATGCTCTCTGTTTATGCCTAGCCACGGCCTGTTATCTGTGGGCAGCCACCGACTGTTTCTCTGGAAACTATGTTTGGCAGGTTTAATGCACTGATTGCGCACGACAACATACGGTATTTAAAGAATGTGGTCTCAAAAATATTTACACCGAAATCATGCTGACTGCATCAAATAAAAAAAATGAAAACCTTTAAAAATCTATTAACTAACTTTCTAAAAGCAGATTCACCCGATAAACGAGACTGCTAAATATGGTAAAAAAAATTGTGGGACAATTACAACAAACAAATACTGGTTGCTTGTATAATGATCTGGTTATTAAGCAAGGGTTTTGCTGCAATTAGTGTTCCTGCAAAGCCATCGACCCCAACCTGTAATGTATTCGTGAACCATTCGATCACGCCAGCATTGATTGCCAAACATCTGCAAAAAACGCGAACGCAGCTTGCATGCGAGCTGTTTAAAGGGCTGGTGGAGGTTAACCAGATCGTTTCTGACAGAAAATAAACCGCGTGGTGATTTTCGACGAAATGCAGCTATCAGATCGAGGACTGGCGCATAGTGGTGTTAGTGGACTGCTTATTCGCAACGCAAGCACACGTATACCTAACCAGTTAAAACGACAAATTCAGTTGGATTGCTGGTTTCGAGGAAAACGCACAGGAAGACTCAGTCTCTTTTTTTAATCGAAATAAATACAAACACCACGGTTCGTGAATATGATGCGATATACATACATACATACGTAACTTTACACTGGACAGTGTGAAAATAACTTTGCGTCATTTACAGAACCAAAGCAATGCTAAATGGTTATTGTGACTGACCATGCCAAATCTTTATAAAAACTTTATAAAAATCTTGGGGACGAGCCATCATGGGTTAGAACCTTGACCAGATTCGAAAAAATCACTTTTTAACGGATTACTTTTGCAAAACAATAATACTTCCACTGGGGTAAAATACTGCTGGTAGGACTTTATACAATGACCCATAAAATTAGTGGTTTTTAAGTATAAAGTGATACCGCACACAACTTTACTTTCACTTGGTGAAATACTCCATTGGACAACTACATCACATAAGCATAGAATAAAAGGCCATTTTATATTTCATTCCGATGAATTGATCGATTTTGGTTGAACCGTGTTTTTATCTAAGTCTCATTCGTATAAGAGTTCAGCTAACATTTAAAGGAACCAGGTAATACAAAGTCACGAATGACATTATACATTGGATCGCATACCTGATAATAAACAAAAAATTAAACTTTAAAAAAGACTATCTTGCTGTTGCTTATCCAGCTAACATTATCAAATAAATGGGCAATTTTAGGTCATGGATGGTAATATACAGTAGACACAATTCAAGATCCAACGAATAATCCTAATCATATGTAACTCTAAAACCGAAGCTATCTTACTGCAGTTTAACGCACTATAAGAAACATTTCTAATTGCTATTATCTTAATAATAACGTGATACCTATAGTTTTTAATTTACGACAAAGAACCTGCAATAGACGTAACGTCTAGATTAAAACGAGAACAATGGGCAAAGCGCCAATTGTAAACGAAGTACGACAAAGGCCTAATAAGAAATAACCAACAAACCGGATGAAAAATTGATAAAACATTTCAACTTACCAAGCTCTGTGCTTCTCCATTGGCGGATTCTCAACGAGATTTTACGCAGCGGCATCCTTAACTATGCATACGTTACAATGAAACTCTCACTCTACTATCGATCACTGCGTGTGACGTCACAACCGAGATTGTTAATTGATTGCGAGCTGATTAAAGCGCGATCCAATTTGGACGTCAAAGTTCAATATCTGACTGAATAGCTATCTGTTATGTAACAAATGAAATCGCTGCCATAGCGCGTATTCTTCTCCGTGTATGACGAAACAATGACAGCGATGTGACAAACCATCGATTTTGAACTTAAGTGCGATTATGGCAGAACAGTAAAACGCTTAAGCAGTAATGACAAATATTTGGGATTGAGTAGCGCGTCAGGGGAATTCCCTAACACGATCGTTTCAGCAATAGCGAAACATTTAAAAAATTATTTATTTTTTCGCATTAACAACCGAAAAATGCGTTAAAAATTCGTAAGAGTCGCTTTAACAAATTTCGAAATAGCTGGTGCCATTTGGATGCCAATACGCAGCTTTTAAAGTTGTTCTAAACCAACAACCTAGCATGCGGACGTGGGATAACTCCATTATCCGGTGATTGTGCCAAAATTGCTGTAAACAAACAGCCGCACCAACCACATTAGGCCGCAACTCGTTAAAACCGACATATATTGACCGAAAGCTGCCGCATCAACCTAGGTTTCGTTTTAATACGCTCACCGACATACTTCTCCATTTCATAAACCGGTCGCTTTAAAGACTGCAGACATCGTTAGGTTATCTTTAGTTTCACACGCCCGGTTTGGCCTTGACATTTATTGAATTCACTTTGGATCTTGACGTAATTGAACGTCGCTTTACCGCCTCACCGACTTGCATGCTCGAAAAATAAACATCGCTAAACTCTTAAATGAATCGAAATATACCAAACTAAACAAATCTTCTGCTAATCAGGATTGCAGTTTCGTTTGAGGCGTCGTGTTAGAGTTATAACTCTTTGGTAAGCCGTACCGCAGTGGAATTTCCTTGAAAACCGACGGGTGCGATTTGCGATGACGTTTAATACTAGAAATAAATCCGGCTCTGACCTTATAGCTGACTATAACCCCCACCGATCCCTTAACCCTTTCAACAGGTAAACCCCCCGCCACAAACCAACCCACTAACCCCTCGTATAATGCCCACTTAACCTTATACAGTTGGCCAGATAGTAGATAGTGTGTTTTGTTTTGGAATGGACGGATGTGGTCCAATTCCTGCAAATATAGTCAACCTATTCAAGCGTTGAATGGAATTATTTTGATCAACCTTCTCGCCATTGTTATGGTTAACTCGTATTTTGCTACTTATCGCCCCACAAGAGAGAAAACCAAAGGGAGGGCAATTTGGAAGGCGGGGGAAACTGTACATTAAATGACAATTAGGGCGTTAAATTTTGCGAAGGGGTTGTGGTTAGATTGAGAATTAGTTCATGGGTTTAAATAGTGTTTAGGACAGAAGTTGTGTTGGGCATTATGTGTTCATTGTTTCAGCAATTCCTTCCCCCTTCCCTTCTTTTAGTGTTGCCCCTTACAAGCGCTGGTACAAAAATCTGACCTTTTCATGCCTACATTCCTTGGTACTACCGTGGACTCCGTTTTAATTAAAATCCACTATACACACCATACCGGACTACGTAATATCTTATTTAAACCTGTAACTTCTATATATATATATATATGCATACATTGTCATACATGCGATAGCTTTAGAACACAGTACACATAAGACACAGTACACTATACACGTATATAATAAACCATATTATTACCGTAAATTCCTACTTTTATAACAACTTAGAACAGACATTTACCAAACCTCTATAAAAGCCCTAACGCTTACAGTGAACTCGTTTGATACAACGATGGAAAAACTAAACTAATCGCTCGAAACAAGGTATACGTGGTTGAGCTATAATTAGATTTATGAAGCGTGTCAGGAGCCACGACCACCGGGCAATTGAATCAGATGGATATACACTGTGTCGGATATTCATGTTTTATCTCAGGACAATTGGAACTCGCAAGGAGCGTTATCACAAGGGCAATCGTGGGACCTGTGCGACCGCCGTCGGGTTACCGGAGCCATAGCAGTGTGTGGTATGGGACTGAGAAATTGAAACAGTTTGCGTTAAAATTATTCAGCCACTGGGTTTATGAAAAGTAAAATATGCGACGAAAATGAGAAATTTGCAACAAATTCCACGCATACTAACACAAAGTGTACAAGCTTTATAGTAATCTTATAAACGGCAGATTATATGCGTATTGCGTTTGAATCTCGGTGTTATACAAAATTCTTGACAGAATACATCGTCAAAGGAAACAAAGAGTAGGGATCAATACTAGAACATCTTCTGTAACACTATAGTGTTTAAACCATTTAAAATCAGTTTAAACCGCCTTTATCGTGTTTTAACCGTATTTAAAACCGGTTAAAACTGGTTTAAACCGGTCTCTGTAAGACCAACGTGTTTAAACACCTCTACACTAACCAGATGGTTGACGAACTTAACGAATATTTTCAGGAATTATGGGGACACACAAGGCATGGAGTAAGCAGTCTCTAAGACTGCCAATAATCCCAGTGAATTACTATGAACCAACCCACTAATCTCATGTATACAACCGAATATACTAAGCATTGATTCAGCTATATTTTTCTAAACAAAATTATGTTTGGAATGTTCTAGAACTGATCTTTTAATAAACGAAGTGTGGATAATTCAGTTTTTACAGTACAAATCAACTATTGTAACCCAACAGTACAAATCAACTATTGTAACCCAGCACTAGAAACTCTGTCAAATTCTTTCTAAGTTAAAAAAAATAAAAAAAAATAAATAAAGAATCCAATCAAGCAAACACTGAGATATAGTTTGGTGCAAATAAATAATGCTAAAGATTAAGGCATTTAAGGACGTATACAGAAGTGATGTCAAGTTATACACAAGGATAGCACATAAAACTATGATTATGACATCATCATGCCGTCATTGGTATGCGATTGAAATAAAATTGTTGAAATCACGAAACTTACCACTAAGTGGCGCTACACAGGATGTAGGAATGAGGCCCTCTTTATCTCCCTCGTGTGTTTGTACGAGCAGGTAGTCATCACGGAAAGCGACGATTTGTACGATTTGACGCCGGGTGGCGCTGAATTGCGGACCGGAATAATCTTCAACCAATCGGACGTAATCGCCGACAGAATACTGGGGGGGTTAAATGTTGATTTAGACTTCTTAGAGTGATGGAGAAAAGGGGTGAGGGTAAATAGGGGGGTTAAGGGGCATGTGGATAAAGGGGGATTTTGGGGTAAGGGGAATGTGTTTTTTACAATAGTTTTTATTACAAGAGCCGCACATATAATGAAATTACCATCTTTTGAACAAAAAATGCCATGGACAGTTGATAGTAAATCGGATATAAAGACATTTATCACTATTGAATACAACTGCAAATTACAGTAGCATGAATAATATGATGTCTATTTCATGGTTCTGTCAATTACATTGAACATAGTTTTTATATATGTAGCTAAAATGTGTGTAAATTCACATAATTAGACTTTGAATTTAAATTTCTTAAATATATTGTGAGTTGGTAGACAAAAAACAGTGTTTCCAAATAAAAAACCAGCAGTGTTGCACTTACCTCATTGTATGAGGATTTTGAAGCAATAGAAATATTGTCGGCAACACTGTTCACACTCCAACGATCGTCATCTAGTGTGTTACCGGAACTATTTTGTCTGTGAAACATTTGGAAGATGTTAAAAACTTTTAAAATTAAATTTAAAACTTTGTAGAATAAACAATAAAGTTGCATTGTTGAAAAGTTAATTGGTGAACAATTTCGGAAATTTTTGAAAAATAACAAAATGTTTGAATTTTTTTGATGGTTTTAGAAAATTAAAAGAAAATAAATTTAAAAACACATTTCTTTAATTAAAATAATATATTTTTAAGTGAATTATTTTATTTTGATTTTAGAAAAAAAAAAAAAAAAGTTTTTTACTGGAAACTCAGTTACTAAATGAATGATGTTAAGTTAAATAAATCAATGATATTCATGCTTATTAAAAAAAAAATTTCTTTTTGAAATTTCATTAAAAAATTGTCAAAATTTTAAAAAATAAAGCTTGAATCATGCGGTCTAGGTGTATATTGAATCCATGAAGCTTGTACCTTTTGGTTGTTGGATACAACTTTGGCTGCATGATGTTTTTGTTCACAGACGCAGACTCTTGGATGACCTCTGATAACTTTTTTAGCCAATCCTAGAGGAAAAAAAGGTTGGTGTCAGAAAAAAATTAGTTAACCTTTTCTCGAAAATTAAAAAAACATTGTTAACCTATTCTCGAAAATTAGAAAAAATTGATTAACCTTTTCTCGAAAATTGTTCTATCAGTGCGGTTCATTGGACTGCAATCCAACTGGATAAGATATATTTATGTTTATCCATGTAAATGGGAAAACCAAGGGGATTAACAGACAGGCAATCGTCAGATTACTTCGCGCCCACCGTCAAGTTACTTACTGTGTTGTGTATGATTCACATGTTGCTCCAATTTTGTAGAACCCAGTAATCCACTGGGTTTATGTTCTACAGTGAGTGACGTGCTCAATGGTAGGTTTACAGGGAAAACAAATTAGTAAACCAATAACTCAGACATGAACAACATACGGACTTCGGGCTGGGTCAGCCCGTGAAGGGATTTTGACCGGCCCGCAGACAGTATACAACCATATCCTGTAATTAAAATATTGAATATTATTCATGTAATAATCCGGCCCACCAAAAATTTTCATTGTCCCACATCTGGACCGCAGACTAGAGAAGTTGCCCACCCCTGCTTTAACTGATCCCTACATTCTCCTACATTCACAGGTCGACATTCCACTCAAGTTTGCAACAAAATCAGCAAACGAACGAACCTGTTTGATCTCTGGCGAGCTCGATTTAAGCGTGATCTTGTTATCCGAGCGACTTCCCCACACGATGGCGAACTTCTCATCTCCATTGTCCGCAACCGTCAAATCGCATAACTATGGAAATAATATAAAATAATTTTAAGCAATAGAAATAATACACAATATCAGTAAATGTATACCTATAGAGATAAGATATGTACAGCGAAAAACTATATTATATAACAAAGTAAGGTTAAAACAAACACTATAGCAATGGCTTCATCATATACAATGTGTTGCTATACCTGCGACCCGACTTTGGGCGCGTGGTGGTCTGACGACGGTGTTTTAAAGATACCCTAATTATTTTTAACCCACCAGTTACCCCTAGCAGTGCCATAACCCCCTTAACCCACTAGTGCCTCGACTGCCTCCCGACTACTGCAATAAACCTATTTCCTCAAATCACCCTCAAGTGTAACTATAGCAGTCTCCTAACCCCTAGCCCCCTACATGACAGGCCGACAGTACCTCCTAGTTCCCACCCACCTGACAGTACCCCCTAGCCCCCCACCGTACAGTACCGTCAAGTTCCCCCAACCGACAGTACTCTCTAGTTCCCCGCCACCCACCTGGTACTTGGATTTATAGAAATACTTCATCTTCCCGAGGTTATCCTTAGATTCCTTGCAGATGAGAAGATGGAACTCGAAGAGGAATAGATGGCGATCCCGGCCTTTCCGGATCAGCTGTTTTGTGTCCACCACCTACAAGGTGTTACAAGTACAGGTGTTAAAGCTACAGTAAACCCATAATGAGGGACCCCCAAAACATTACAGTGTGCTTATTTAGCACAGGATAGGATATTCATGTTTATACCTGTGAATGGAAAAACCAAGGGGATTAACACACGGTTAAGTGCGTTGTACCAGGATACAACCGACTAGATAGCGACCAGTTTCGAAACTTAAACCTTTCGGTTTGAAAGGCGTAGCACTTAATCGCCAGACTTACCGGCTGGACAATTTATTCAAACCCACTGGATCAAGGAATCGTCATTGACTGCTTCACACATGGGAAAATACCCCAAAAACGGGGTATTTCACCCAGCATCGTGATAACCCCACCAACAAACCTGGAACGACTCTTGCATGATGACATCCCCCAGATGCCCCACGTCCCCATCGAACCCTTGCATCATGCTGAGGTGGAGGGCATCGTTGGCACGACGGGGAACCGACATCATCACGTCCAATCCGTCCTTGATCTCATTGATCTCGCTCTTGCAGCACGACGCTAGATCCTGCGGGTGATGCGGTTATACCTTGTGCTCGCTGTCGAGTTGCATATCGTAATATTAGTCGAGTTGTTGGAGTTGTTATAGGGAGTGGAAAACATATATTGCTTTCAATTTGGAGTCAAGACACCTCATGTCCACAGTCAAAACACCTTGTGTCCACAGTCATGGCACCTCATGTCCACAGTCAAGACACCTCATGCCCACAGTCAAGACACTAACCTTAAGAAGCAACTGATACTTAGTGATCCTCTGTACAGGTTTGATGAGATAAGACGAGATGGAATCTGGGAGTTGTTTTCGAGCTTGCACACCGGCAAAGAAGTCTCCACCGTGGTCCATTAGGAGCTGTGGGGAAGTTGGTATATTGGTCATTATGGTTGAACATGGCTGGGCATAATGGGACACAATGGTAACCTATGGCCAGGTAATTGGGACAAAACGGTAACCTATGGCCAGGTAATTGGGACAAAATGGTTTAGCCAATGGCCAGGTAATTGGGACAAAATGGTTTAGCCAAGGGTGGGAATATATAAAACCAATATGGTTACCCTAGGGGTGGTCATGATGGGTCATTTTATTCAAAGAATATTTTTTAAATTTTATTTAAAGAATGCTTTTTATGGGTCGTTTTATTCAAAAATGTTTTTAAATTGATTCAAAAGAAGTTTTTTTTTAAAAGAAATATGGTTAGTTTATTCAGATTTATATTGGTCGCACGAATAAAAAACCATCAATGGTATTCAACCATGTTAAATACAAACGAGTCTCACCTGGTTGGGAGGTTGGGTTTGTTCTGACAATACGTGACGTAGAGATTGAACTGATGAGCCCAAGTGACGAAACAATGTCCGAGATCCCCGGGAAGTTGTTCAAACTTCTCCAGTTCTTTCAGGAAAATTTCGCTGAAAAGTTAAAAAACATTTTTGTTTTAAATAATTAAAACACCAGATTTTTTAACCTTGGTACGATTTGTTGGCTGTTCCCGCACAATTTATTAGATTTTGCAACGAATGTATGATAATTTATTTATATCAAGCGATACACCCTAGCAAGTTTATGGCAACATGGTGTATATTTAAATACCTGGATAGCTAGTGGTTATCAGGATATTTTTAGATTATTTGGATTTTCTGGTTTTTAGATTATTCGGATAAGTTATAGTCCAAATATTTGGAATTTGTCCAAATATTTAAATTGGAATTTATAAAAAAATTTATAACGACAGATTTAAAATGAGGTTTTATCACTGAGTTTATGGGAACACTGTGCGTACTTAATACCCAGTTAGCTACACTGTTATCAGGGTCATTTATATTTAAATTTCGAACCTATTTGTTTTCGAGTAATCCTGCTTCTAAAAATTTGAGATTTTATCAAAATTTCCCCAAAATTAAGATTTTTTTAGCATTTGTTCGGTTAAGTTGTTTTCCGTCAGTCAAAAACCAAGTAAGACATCTAAAGGATAACGGCACATACAGGGACAAAAATCCATCAAATTTCGGTGAGTAAGAATTGACTCGGGTGTGGAAGCTTACTAAGTAACGGGAGTAAATTGCGAGTAATGTGAATAAACACCCCATGTATAATAAAAATACAATGAAGAATTTTTTTTATTACCCTTTTTTGCCAGTTGAATATAAAACGTTTGCGGTAAACCTTAATTATTTTTTTATTTGCAAGAGTAAATTCTTACTCGCACGGCGTTCGTTACAGGACTAAAGACACAAGTGATATTTTTGCCCTGCAGTTATAAAGATATTATTTCCCGGATTTAAGGTCTTTATTCCTGGATCGTGAGACTTATCATCGATATGCCCCCTTGATCCACCCCGGCAGATATTGAAAGGTACCTGTGGAACCGGTGAAGTTCGACGATATTCCCGAAAATAATGTCCTGCTGTCCACGGAGATGCGGTGGTAACATGGGGTCGTTCATCTCACCCATGTAGTGGGTGATGCAGTCTTCCAAATCCTTCACATATCTGGGAGGGGTGGGGAATAAATGTTGGGTGGGGAAATAAACAAACACAACCATCTGATAAGAATAATGTTGACCAATATATTAGTACAAGATGGTGGTTGCAACAAATTTATCGCAGATGATTACTGGAATAGTGAACGTATAATACACAAAAATACGAAAATGGAAGCTTCTTATTATTTAAGGTTTATTATAATGTCTCCCTTTGCTAACCCTATAGATAATTGAAAATATTTTTTTATATATTTAATAAATATGACAAAAAACTTTAAAGCATGATAAACGGCATTGCAAAACTTCGGGCTAATATGCCAATTTATAATAATTAATGATTTTTATTTTAGACAATAAAAAATAACGGCTTTATTGAATTTCAGAGACATCTCAATATTAAGAGTGTTATACCGGTTTTAAGTTTGTTAGCTCGAAAAAAGAAACAAATCGTTAAATCTCACATTCTTTCTGTTTGTAATATCTCCGTCATAATTTTATTCTGCCGACTCGTGCTTCCGTGAAATTGCTGGATCGGTCGATAATCAGATGATGTAATGGAGCCACTAGATGACGATAGAGTACTATAGCCGGATGAACCTGCATATTGTTCTAATCAACTCATTGTTTCCAGTGTGCTACGATGCAAATTTGCACAAAATACAAATTTATTTTGTAAAAAACTGGTTAAATTTCGTAAAAATATGGTGTAAATCTTTTAAGATTTGATTAAATTTCATAAAAATATAAAATTTTGTAAAAAAACTAATTAAATTTTGTAAAAACTGATTAAATTGTGTAAAAACTGATTAAATTTTGTAAAAACTGATTAAATTTTCTAGAAATATGATTTAAATTTTGTAAAAAAAAACTAATTAAAATTTGTAAAAACTGATTAAATTTTGTAAAAAATTGATTAAATTTTGTAAAATCTAAATAAATTTGGCAAAAATATAATTTAAATAAACTGATTTCCACAACCCTTATACACCCCCCCATTCCACTTGTCCCCAAAGCGAAAACTAACATGAGGTTGGTCGTGAAGAAATCGAGAGTTGTTCGACCGACGTTGTAAGTTTGTCTCCTTTTGTACGAACCGGCATCCTTCGTATCAAGTCCGCGTATCTGTGATGTCATAATATGTGATGTTATAATACATGATGTCAAAATGTGATGTCATATTATGTGAAGTCATATTATGTGAAGTCATGAGTTGTGATGCCATTAGTTGTGATGTCATGAGTTGTGATGTCATTAGTTGTGATGTAATCAACCACGACAAACCTGCTGGTCACAGATGATTGGAGCTGTTGTACGGTGGTCGCAGTTGATCGATCACGCTCGAGCATGGACGAAGAGAGCGAGTTGAACGACGACAATCGACTCTGTGATGTCATAATAGCGATGTCATAATATGATGTCATAATAGCATTGATACTTAATAAACAGCAATATGTTGAGGGGAAATGGATAGGATAGGATATTCATGTTTATCCCCATGAATGGGAAAACCAAGGTGATTAACACGCGGGAAAATCGTCAGATCACCACGCGCCCATCGTTGGGTTACCAAGGCTATTGCAGTGTTGTGTATAATAGACACGTTCCTTTAATTTAGTAGAACCCAATAATCCGCTGATTTCAGGCAATGTTAGTTAAGTACCTTGCCCAAGGACACAACCGACTAGCTAGAGACCAGGTTCGTACCTGCAACCCTTCGGCTAAAAGGCGTCACACCAAAACACCAAACTAACCGGTCAAACAAAATGATGTTACAGTACAGTGCAACGTACCTTGATTGATTCAAGCATTGTGGCATGAACCTTCGCTTGAACATCTTGGTTCTCCAACTTTGGTTTGTTTAATAATGTTGTCAAGTAAGGCTCGCCTGTTTAAATCATGGGTTTATCAAATCCAGTATTTTTAAATTTCATCAAATCGGTTTAAAAATGATCAATATATCAACAACACTATTCATATCAAGGATTTAAATATTTCTTCTTGAATTACCTACAGTAATCCACCATTTTTTATAAACAAAAACTTTTTAACAAATGTCAAAAAAATCCATTTACAAATTAGGATTGGATAGGATAGATATTCATGTTTATCCCCGTAAATGGGAAAACCAAGGGGGTTAACACACGGGCAATCGTCAGATCACCACGTGCCTACCGTCGGGTTACAGGAGCTATTGCAGTGTGTATATTTCAGGCGTTCCTTCAATTTGGTAGAACCCATTAATCCGCTAGGTTCAGGCAATATCCGTTAAATGCCTTGCCCAAGGACACAACCGACCAGCTAGCAATCAGTTTTGAACCTTAAACCTTTGGTTGAAAGGCGTTGCACTAAACCACTAGACTAACCAGACGAAAATTATTCGTATATCAAACAAGAATTTTTATATATTTATATTAAACACTTAAGTATTTCATTTTGATTCACCAACCCCACCTAACCCACCAAACCCACCTGTGTTTTGGAGCCACTGAATCATGTCTGCCACACTCCCCTGATATTGCTGCCACCTCTCCATAGACGCATTACAAATGTTCCACAGTTGCAGAACTTGGTTCTCGCGTTGTAGCAGATCCTCCAATATAACTGAGTGCGGAAACCATTTTAACATTTGATTTAATGTCATTCCTTTAATATCATATCCGTCTAATTTTTCAGTTTTTTTTAACAGGCTAAGTTTAGAACCTATAATGTCTGGTTACTAGGTGTTTTTTCATGTTTAATGTGAATCAGTTGTGCAAACCATTTGGCAGCATGATAACTCCTTTATTATGTGTTAAGCAAGTGGTAAACACCTTATTTTTATATATATATATATTTTTACTGGGCCAAGTTTCAAACCCATAATGGGCTCATCATTAAGACCGTTTTTATGTGGGAATTGGTATATGAATCGGTCACGTTTAGAGCTGGGCGTAATTGATCAAAGTTGTATTACGGAATTACGCCAGCTCAGTTACGTAATTCCGTAATTTTCGTAATTTTTATGACGTCATCGTTATTTTAAAAACAGCCAAAAATCATCGTGTTTTTGGATGCATTTTGATGGTAGACAAAAAGAATGAAATTTTAAACTAAACTTCAGAGACTTTAAAGGTTAAACTAAACGGTTCGTTCGTCCTGCGTTGAAACAAATTCACAAGTAAACAAACCGCAGATCGTGGCGGCGTTACCCTTTGTCTTATCGCGCTGATTACAGATAAGGAAATTGGCGCGAATCCAAGATCACGTGCATTTAACGCGATTTTGATTATTCCTACCGATGGTTCGAACTATTTTAATCGAACTAGATCTGTGCAAATACTTATAAAACGGATTTTTAGCCAAGTGTTCTCTCTCGCTAGTACTTAATAATGGCAAGATCCTGGGAAAAAAACGCGCTTTGGAGTGCGTCAGTGGTCCTGTATTAAAACTATGTCAACGTGACCCTAGGTCAAACCGCCGATCAAAGCAATAAACACTGTGACGAGCTACGGTTAGCAACACGACAAGTTTCAGTTAGCAACGTGAAAAGGTACGGTTAGCAATCGTTAGCAACTCGATACAAACTCCGGGCCTCTACCTTTACTCGTCCCATCACTATTCTAATAGTAGGCCCACTGAAAGTCAACCGCGCGGTCTATAAAAAAGAACAAACACCCCATAACGTGTATTGTTATCATGCTGTTGTATGCGCGAAAAACGAACACATTCGGTTAACCATTTATTGATTTCATTGACGGTTAACTGTGACTTCCACGCCGATTAACAGGTTAACTCGAACAAAAATAAACGAACA
>CH003237.1:148327-187108 GCA_000149265.1 Ciona savignyi | reverse complement strand
TACCTCACCCCCCCTTAACCCCACTAACCCACCTCACGAGCCTCATACCTCACCCCCCTTTAACCCCACATGACCCACCTAACGAGCCTCATACCTCACCCCCCTTTAACCCCACATGACCCACCTAACGAGCCTCATACCTCACCCCCCTTTAACCCCACTAACCCACCTCACGAGCCTCATACCTCACCCCCCTTTAACCCCACTAACCCACCTCACGAGCCTCATACCTCACCCCCCTTTAACCCCACATGACCCACCTCACGAGCCTCATACCTCACCCCCCTTTAACCCCACATGACCCACCTAACGAGCATCATACCTCACCCCCCTTTAACCCCACTAACCCACCTCACGAGCCTCATACCTCACCCCCCTTTAACCCCACATGACCCACCTAACGAGCCTCATACCTCACCCCCCTTGTAACCACACTAACCCACCTCACGAGCCTCATACCTCACCCCCCTTTAACCCCACTAACCCACCTCACGAGCCTCATACCTCACCCCTCTTTAACCCCACTAACCCACTTCACGAGCCTCATACCTCACCCCCCTTTAACCCCACTAACCCACCTCACGAGCCTCATACCTCACCCCCCTTTAACCCCACATGACCCACCTCACGAGCCACCTCCCCATACTCCGTCCCCCTCAACCTCGCAGCCCCAGCTTGAACTTGAACCACATTGTCCCTCGTCTTCTCCGACACCGCCACCGACTTCTCCGAGACTATCTTGCATTGTTCCGAACTCCTCTGATTGGTCAGAACCAATGAGGCGGAACGTAGTGTTTCTTCCCCGGAAAATATCCAAGATTGAACCTGGGTGGGGAGGTGGTAAAAATGGAAAAAAAGTAGATGGCTAAACAGAATGGGGAAGTGAAATCAAAATTGCATTAAATTACAGGGTAAATTTGGGTAAAGTTTTGGCAAAAACTAGTTGTGAATAACATTGAGTGAAATTGCAGGAAATTATGGGGTAAAGTTACCTGAAATATTAGGGAGTTTGAGCGTGGATTGGATAAAAAAAATCTGTTTAAAGTACAATGTAAGGCGGAATGGCAGGAAAGTTTTGGAGTAAGGATCAGTTAACTAAAATTAGGGGGATCAACACTTGAAGGGAGAGTGTGAAGACATTGGGTCAGAAAATGCAAACAAAGAAAATACCTGAGCTGCAGAGGTTTCTAGTTGTCTCAGGTGCAGACATCGCTCCAGTTTCCCACGATGGGAAGTCGACTTGCTGTTCAACTCTTTAATTCTGCTCTGCAGGAGCTCTGATAACTCGCGCACACGAACCGATATCGATATGTTACCCCGGCATACTATGTCGAGATCTGGGGGTGTAGTGGGTATCCAGGTTTACCTATGGTCACTTATGTGGAAGAGGGTTACCAGGGCCAAAAAGCCACGCGAGTAAGAATTTACTCTTGCAAATAAAAAACTAATTAAAGTTTACCGCGACCGTTTTCTTTTCAACTGGCATATTAGGGTAGTAAAAAAACAAATTCTTATCATTGCGACCCTTTTTATTATACACACTCGAATACTGGAGACACATTTGAATACTGGAGTCTCTAATTACTCCCAATACTCGCGTAAAAGATTTACTCGCATGAGCTTCCACACGCGGGTGAATTTTTACTCACTCAAAATTTGATGGATTTTTGGCCCTGGTTACTTTGTGTCGGTTTGACCCACATATTAGTACATAACACTTGAGTGGATGTGATTAATTACAAGAACGTAGGTTGGTTAATACTTTTGACCAGCACTGGTGATTTAAACCAACAAAAATATTGGTCAAAGACACCACATTTTCACAGTCGAAAAAAGGTAACTGTTGTTAAACCAAACTTTTGTCAGGTCGCACTTTGAACCCAGGGCCACTGGATAAATCAATTGGTCATTTGTTTGTCTAAGTATAGGCGTGAAATGTGGGATTCCAGGGGTGCAAAATCCACCCTTGACTACTAAATTACAGCCCTCAATGTTAACTAATTTTCTGCTTAATCTGTGTACGTTTTTAATATAATTTTAACATAGAATAAAACATCATGATTTATAACATGCATAATTGGGATATATACAGAATACAGCAATGGATAGCTAGCAAAAAAAAACAAGTTCGGCCATAATCGTACCAACCTGATTGATCCAAATGCATTATGATCTCCTGAGCTCTGTTGGCGACACCGAGTGTCCGGGAATGCATGTTATCGTAGCGACGGATCGATTGTGACAATCGCTGCTCAACGAGTGACGCTTCGACGAACATGGGAAGATCTGCGTTCAACCGCGACATGTCATCCGACCAGTTGTTCAGCTCTAGCAACATCTAGTGGAAGTTTTATTTTTTAATTTATGAAATTTTAAATTAAAAAAATTACAAATTTGGATTTCAAACAACAGAGGTGAAAATATAAGTTCATAATTTGTAACTTTTTTAATAATAGTTACGTTAAATTAGAGGGCAACTTAGAAGCACCTTACTTCTGTAGGAGAGATATAGGCAGAAAATACAGGAATTAAAAAAACTATTTTTTTATTTGAATGACGATTGGAACAAAAAGTAAATAAAATTATTAGACATTTTAAAAATATAGGCTTTAATCGCTTGACCAAAAACACTTATAAATAGCAGGTGGTAGGTCATGAACTTATTACCTTCTGATCTGAAACCATGCTACATCAGGTATTCATCCAAAGTATTTACACTCACACACAACTGCCAGTTTGAATAAAAACAAATGAACAAAAGAATGTAAAACAAAATAAAACCAAAATATGAACTCGTCTTATTCATAAAATAAATGAACTTAAAACTTAAAATAATATTTTAACCAACCTTGATGTGTTGAAATATGTGACTATCTAAAAAGTTAGGTACTTTAATTAGATTTGTACAAGAGCTGATACTTTAATATTTAGTTACTATTTTTTTATTTAGAGTATTAAACAAAACAATTATGAAAGCACAAGTTTAAAGTATGTAAAGGTATATAGTAGTGTGTTTAAATAGTATATTGTGTTCTAGTATGTAAAAGTAGATAGTATTGTCCCAGTATATAACTGCAGATAAAAAGTGTTCTAAAAGTAAAAGTAAATAGTATTGTCCTAGTATATAACTGCAGATAAAAAGTGTTCTAAAAGTAAAAGTAAATAGTATTGTCCCAGTATATAACTGCAGATAATAAGTGTTCTAGTATGTAAAAGTAGATAGTATTGCCCCAGTATGTAAAAGTAAATAGTATTGTCCCCATATATACCTGCAGATAATAGGTGTTTTAGTATGTAAAAGTAGGTAGCATTGTCCCAGTATGTAAAAGTGGATAATATTGTCCCGGTATATATCTGCAGATAAGTTGTACGACATCCCACCTCTGATGCCTCACGTTCATACGCTCGGAACTGCAGCGCCAGGTCCAACCTCCCTTCATGTTCGGTACAATAATCCTCAAATTTGCTTTGTTCATTTTGAAGTTGTCGGATTACAGTCTCCATATGCTGGATGGAAGGTGTCATGTCCCGACGAGTGTCTTCTACGCTTGCACATCTGCGGGAAGTCACGGTTTATTGGCTTATCGAAACCTATGAATACGGAATTATACCTAATAACTAGAATTATTAAAGAAGAGGATTCATTTTAACTGTTACTTGTTTTTAAAGGTCAACTGGTACTTGTTTTTAAAGGTCAACTTTAAAAATATGAAGAATAACATGAACTAGACTTTAGAAGGATTAATACAGAACTTTGCAATGTGTTGTATACAATGAAGTTTAATTTCATTTAAGTCATCCTTTAAATGTGTTACCCAAACACAATCGCATACCAAGCAGTGAGTTTCGATTACATACTCTTTGACATGTTTTCTTTAATAAATTAACAACAAACCCATCACCTTAAATGGTGAAGCAAATTCTTTGCTTCTTGCTGACTCGCTATAAAGTTTTCGATGAGTCGATACCGTTGCCGCCGGAAACGTTCCATCCGGTCCTGAGCGCCCTCAAGTGAGTCTGCTACCTCATCTTCTCGGAGATCGGACTTGACTCCGTCATGGGAATTCCACAGCTGGGTGGGTGTTGAAAAAGGGCGAATTGTTAAGTGATCGGCTAGTAAATTACTAACATGAGCTGTGCAGTAAAATCAGGTTAGAAAAGTTCACCCGTCAACTTTAAAAGCTACTTAGTTGTTAATGCACAATTAAAGCCCATCAGACCAAACAGAGATATTTATTGATAAAATGATATCTACTATCCTCAAAAACTTGTGTTTATAATAAAAGTTTACCTTGGTAGTCTAAAGCAGTGGACCCCATCCTTAAAAACTTATTTTTTTTGTATTATTTTTGTGTTGCACAGTTTTTTCTTGCTCAATTGATTTGCAAATTACTAAAAGTTCTTTGTTTTAATAATGTTACAAGCCTACTTGTGATGTTACAAAGTCGCTTGTAGCACGTTTTTCTCGGAGGCTTTGTGTGCAAATAATCAACATTGCCCTTACTGGGCCGCAGTAAAATTATTGAATCTTCACTGATCCGAAGCAGAAGGGTTGGGGACCACTGGTATAAATGTGGTAATGTAGTAAAATATTACTACACGAATAATACCCATAACAAATATGAGAACTTTTAGTGATAACTTTGTGTCGTCCAACCACAAACATTATTTTGATAAAACTCCACCCATGTAGTTCAAGATTTAGGGCTATATCTGAATATGTCGTAGCCCAGTTAGTCTCAACTAAATAATCAACTGTTACCACGCAAGCTAACAGAATTACTTTCTGTTTATAACCTTATTCTTAAAAAGAAACGTCCTAAACCCATTTTAAACCCCAAAAAAGAAACGTTCTAAACCCATTCTAAACCCCAAAAAGAAACGTTCTAAACCCAGTTATGTGATATACAGTTAATGGGACAATGTTAAGCAACCGACCTCCTTTAAATTAGTGTTGAACGACACCGACATGTCCAGTATATTCCTCCGACGTTCCACTCTTCTCACAAAGTCTCGGATTTGTTCCTCGAGGTTTCGTGCCACCTGTGTGATGTCATAATGTGTAATATTATACTGTGAGGATGACATGATGTGGTAATGTAATAATATGGGTAATGTCATGTAGTGATGTCATAATGTATTTTGTTGTCATAGTGTTGTTGTGTCATAATGTGGTGATGTCATAATGTTGTGGTGTCATATTGTGTGTGATGTCATGATGTTGTTTATAATATACTGATGTGATGTCATAATATGGTGATAACATACTGTGGGTGATGTCATAATGTGGGTGAAATAAAAATGTTAAAATGTTATAAGGTCCCAAAAAATTTGTTTCAAGTTCAAAAAACAAATATCATCACTATTTTAACAGAACCAAACTAGTTTGGTCAAAATTTTTGAATTTATAGATTCGGTAAAATTTCCAATAAGTGGTGGCCGAATTAAATGTTTAAGCAATTTAGAAACACTAAGAATAAGTATTTCCCGGCAGTTTGACCAAACCTGGAATATCTCGTGGGGGTCGCAATCTCCACTCTGTGCCAGTTGTTCCGCTGCTTCTAGAAGCTTCTCGGCATTCGTGTAGGTGTTCTGCGCCACTTCCTCGAAGTCCTCGTGTCGTTTACGGAGCTGAGTGGCGCGGTGGAGCGACTTCCCGATCCCGGAATATTTGGCGAGGAATGCCTCCCCGTGTTCCGATATCCATTGGAGTACCTGGGGCGGGGGGATTCCCCGGGGTTATATACCGTTATCATAGAAAAAATCGAAAAATTTGAGAATGTATAATTTCGTATCTAAAATTTTAAATCGATATAAATATACTTAAAGGGCAAGAAAAAATGTTTTTTTTTTTTAAATAACAAAAAAAATAAGGAATTACATTGTAATTATTAATTATAATAATGATCATCACTGTTAACAGAAAAAAAAATCCACTTTTTTTCAATTTCAAATCAAAATTTTTATAAATAAAAATAATTTTGTTCCAGCATGAGCACTTAATTTTAAATTATTCCACTATAAGCACTAATACATCACAGTATTAACAACGTTTTGCCAGCATAGCTATAACTGGGATTTGTTCTGTTAGGTTGGTAAAAACCAAATGCAAAACAGATTTTTATTAAGAAATGTTCCCGAATTTAAAATTTTTAAAAAGCAAAATGAAAAGTAATAATCTGGCTTTCTGTGTTTTGCGAAGACCATTAAGCTGTATTAAGCTTGAACCTAATAATGCTTTCTGCAGTCCAGTCATATTTACTTAAGGAAAGGTCATTTACTTAAAGTCGCTTAGGAAAGGTCAGTTGATCAATTATTCATAGCGGCCATTATCTCAAGTAGTTTGAAACGTTTAAAACCTTCTAATTACTGTTGTGACGTTTGGACCATAATTATACGATTGTAAATTGTCCAAGTAAACCATATAAAGCCATAACATATGTTCACATTGATTAAAAATTAAATTAATAATAATTTTGAATCATCTTAATTTATACATGGCATGGGCAACATACGGCCAGCGGGCTGGGTCTGGCCAGTGAAAAGATTTGACCGGCCTGCAGACTGTATCTAACCATACTCTGTATTAAATACTATTCATGTAATAATCCTGTCTATCGAGGACTCTATTATCCCACATCTGGCCCGCCGACTAGACAAGTTGCCCACCCCTGTTTTAGTCATTGGGTTATGTGTTTTAGATTACGACTTTGCAATGATTGTTTATGGAGTTGATACTTAGTGCTAACAGTTTGGTTATCGTTGGTTTAATAGTTAGAACAATATTTTTTGTTTCTTGTTTGTATTATTATACAACTTTATTATCAAAAGGTGTGCAACATAATACGAAATATTTTAGTTTTTTTTCCAATTTTTTTTGTTACACAAACGTACAAAAACAAGTCTCATAAACACATTTCCAGGTGATGCTCGTCAAGTTTATCTCAGGATGGTATGATCACGTGTTCCAGTGAATCAAAGATCAATATGTGAACTACAAAGTTTTAAAACAAAAGTAAAAAGGAAAGCTAAATCACCTGATGGACATCATGTTCGTAAACTCTTAGTTGGTGTCGCTGAGCTAACGTTGTTTTGCGCTCATTCCAACGTTTCTCCAACTCACGGTGGTGGTGGAATACCTGACGTAAAACAAACTTTGGTTATGTAGTTTCATTTTGGTTTCTATGCAGTTAATTCAATTTCTTTACATATTTTGACAATCGCCGAGTTCCCTTTATTTCCTGCGTTTCTTTGATTATTTATGATTTTCTATTAATTTTTGGCACAAAGGAAAATCATTTTCTTTGTGTGGTTAGCAAACTTAGAAGTTATTGGAATAAATTGTGCCAGAAACGCTACAGTTACTTGACTAACTTTAATAGAAAGGACAGTTATATATAGTTTATATTTTGTGAAAGCATGTAATTATGTAGCTGGCAGTTGGTTTTGAACCTACCACCTACAGCTAATGATTGGACACAACTGACTTTAACGTCAAATCTTTAATCTTTATATCAATAACTCCTACAACGTAAAGCCAGTAAAAATGTTACTGTTCCATGTTATGGCAGTACGCCATGCAAACTTTGATGATTAAATATCGTTCTTTGCACAGTGTTGACCCTAAGTGTTGGTAGCTTAGTGGTCAGAGCATAGCGGTGCTAATCCCAAATCTTAACTTCGATTCTTACCCAAGGCAAGATTATTCTGAGGTTAGTTGCAAAACTTATTGTAAATAAAGCTGTTTCCTTGTAATCTTGGCTGAGATACATATTCTGAATCCGCTAGACTAATGGGTACTGAAACTAAAAGAATATATCATTCATGCACAACACATTGCATAGAAACATCCAGAAAATTGACGACTACTCAAGTGATACGGCCGTGCTGCGTTCTCCATTCACAGAAAGAAAACATTATCCTATTTATAAAGATGAGGCATTTTCCCATTCATGAGGGATAAAACATGGATATCTTATCCTAAAGCGGAAAATTGTTTTAAAGATGTATCAGTTTGCCTTACGTATCAGTTTGCCCTAAAGATGTATCAGTTTGAGCTTCCTCTACACAAGAGACTTACATTATGAATGCTGTCGAGCACTTGCTGGGAAGCTCCACTGTAGTCAATGAGCTTCAAGACTTCATCAGAACTTGGGTTGGTGGGTTTTTGCAGGAAGTCCAGTAGTTCCTTCCCGTTGTCGCATACCTAATATGGGGGTTGGGGTTAACTATGTGGGGGAATGGGGGGTTATTATGTAGGGGGTTGTGGGGTTAATTATGTGGGGGAATGGGGGGGGTTATTATGTGGGGGTTGTGGGATTAGGGGGAATGGGGGTTATTATGTGGGGGGTTGTGGGGTTAATTATGTGGGGAAATGGGGGTTATTATGTGGGGGGTTGTGGGGTTAACTATGTGCAGGAATGGGGGTTATTATATGGGGGGTCGTGGGTTAACTGTGGGAGGTTCCAATTGTACAACACAAGAAGTCCAATTGTACATAGGAACGATCATATTAGAAAAGTAGCAATGTATTTAAAACTTAAAAATTTTAGAAAATATCTAACATCTTACAAGGGCCATGTATAGTGTAGGGGTAACGTGGGGCAGAGGATACAGGTTATTTAGAGTCTTATATGGGGTTAGGTTATTTGGGTCTCCATATTGGTGTTGGTTCATGTTGGGGCTATGTATGGTGGTTATGTGGCTGTATGTACGTGAGTTTAGGTTATGTGCGGTTCTAAAAAATAGATTAGCAATTTGGTTTAAACTGGAAGAGTACACAGAATTCCAGTACAGAGAATAAATTGGGAAAAGAGTACAGAATAAAATGGAAAAAGTAGGGAGAAAAGTTCAGAAAAAAAATTGTTAAATACAGAATAAAAGTACAGAGAAAGAAAATTACAGAGAATAAAAGAAAAGTAGGGAGATAGAGTACAGAAAATAAAATGGTAAAGTACGGAGAATTCCTTACATCATGGTACGCCTCCGATATTCTGTCGTGTAAATCATGGTGTTTCTGGAGGCTTTGTTCGATGACTGATATCGAGCCGACGGTTGACGTGGCGTCCATCGGGTACCGCTCGTCGTTGTCGCACTCTCGTCTCCACTCGATGGCGCTACCAACAAACCGATCAACTCGTTGGTGGAACTTGACAGCTAGCGCCATTAAGCGGCTGAAATTGGGAGGGTGACGAAGTTCAATGTGCGGTGAAATTATTTTAAACAAACATATCGCCCAACAAAATTAATTAAAATTTCAAGAACAAAGTGTTTTTAGGGGTGATACAGGATGATGTATTGCATTAAAATATTTATCAAATATTATTACGGAACTTAGTTGGAAAAAAAATTAAATCAAATTTCTATGCATTTAAAACAAAAAACAAGCAGTTTAAAATTTTCCATCGTATGTTGCTTCTGAATACTGAGCAATGTTAAATTACAAATGGATTCAAATTTTGTGAGATTTCTGTGGCTCATATTTTACAAATTTAAAGCATTTTTTAAGAAACTTTAAATCATTTTTATGGTGCTAATTTCCGTAAATAACAGACAAGCTTGTCATTTTTTTTATATATAAATCTGTATATGTTTCTGTCGCTTTAACCATTGGAAATCTACCTATCCACATATGTCCATGGGGTTTTGGGGGGTAGTATGTCACCTTTGTATAAAAAATATTAATTTAGGACTGATTTTAGCCTTATTAAAACTGTTTGCAATTAAACAATTTAACACTGGTTGTTTAACAATTTCACAATTAGGAAATGACATGTCAGAAATCTCAGTTTTCCATTATAGAGCAACTTGAATGTCTACCTCCTTTCATCTAGGGCAGCTGCAAATATCTTCCACTCGAGGTCAAGGTTCGCCGATATTCCACGAATCTCATCGGCTGCGTAATGTCCTGCTTCCAACAACCGATTTGCAACCAGCATCACCCGATGTACATTCACATACACGCTCTGTATGGGGTTTGGGTTATGTGGGGCTCTGTATGGGGTTGGGTTATGTGGGGCTCTGTATGGGGTTGGGTTATGTGGGGCTTTGTATTGGGTTGGGTTATGTGGGGCTTTGTATGGGGTTGGGTTATGTGGGGCTCTGTATGGGGTTTGGGTTATGTGGGGCTCTGTATGGGGTTTGGGTTATGTGGGGCTCTGTATGGGGTTGGGTTATGTGGGGCTCTGTATGGGGTTGGGTTATGTGGGGCTTTGTATGGGGTTGGATTATGTAATCCTTCATAATTGGTGGGGTAATTTGGGGGTGGTGATATATTGGGGTACTGCAACTACAGGTATGAGATTAAAGGGACAATGTAAAATAGGCTCTGTTTTTTAACTTGAAATTTGCCGTCCCTTCATGTTTTGTATTATGCTTACAGCCGAGTTGATAAGACAGTTTTATTTTATGGAGAATCAAATATGACTTTCAATTACACCACCTTGTGCACAGAGTCGAATAATACACTTGATGCACAAGGCCCACCTACCATAGAGTTGGTGGCGAAATGACGATGACTTTCCTGCAGATCAGATGCTTGTTGCTGGTTGGAACCGATGTCGTTGCAAGTGGTGACGAACAGCGCTCGGTTCTGTTTTATCCAGTCGAACATCTGGGAGAAGTCGGATTAAAAAAATATAGTGGTTGTGCGTTAATGCAACCCAATAAATAATAAAGTGTCAGTGTGAACTAATAAATAATAGAGATACGGCAAACATGGTTAAACACTGTTTTTTTTAATAGGGCTATACACTTCAATGTAATACAACTGTTTTTAATTACCACTTTCAATAAACATAACATCTATCATTCGACAGAAGAAAAAGTGTCTTTTTTCAAAATGATCGCTAATTTAAAATTACTTATGACATATTATATATAATATATATAGTTTTAAACACAAGCAAAAGTTGTAAAAGTTTCAAAATCAGTCAACCTTTTAGTTCAGAAAAATAAATTTTTCCTGTAATTGGCATCTACATTTTGTGCAGTGAAATACAATACATGTTTGATAAATATCCAGACTTCTGGTTTAATTATCATGCTTGACATCGTTTTAATATTTTCGGGTTAAATTGGAATTTGTAGTTTCTAAAGTAAATTACTATACACATACGATTAATCGACTAATTATGCTTAAAATACTTCTAATAATTAAGTGTTGTACTCAAATCAGGATAAATATCTATTATTTAGTCACCATATTATATGTATTAAACAGCACACATAACCAACCCATAATAAATATGAATGTATATTATTTATTTATACGCATATTACAGGCAGAGAAAAGCAATCTATATGAATCACTCATCAATTCTCCCTAGGTAGTATATTTACTACATTGTCATACAATTATATAGTAATGAGGGGGCAATATGTTGGTCCTACACATAGGTATGATGATGTACTAAAAAGAAACTGGAATCCGAAAGACCAGCTGAATTGTTTTTTGTGCAACATCACCACCTTGGCTTGGCATGGGGTTGATTGGGATATTTTTCTTTCTTTAACTATAATATTTTTCTAAATATAAAACTTTATTTGAAGTTCGATAGGCAACATCATTTCTGAGTCACCCAAAAAAATAAAAAAAATCAGCAAAAATTAAAACTCCATATATCTACTAAATTCCAAGGCCAAAATGAGAAAAATGCATTTTAAATTCTTTTTTACTGACCAAATCATGTAATTTGAACAGCATAAATATAATTGGATTAAGAATTTGATTTTTCTGGGCGATTCATAAGGCTCCAGAAATATTTAAAAAATATTCCTCTTTTTGACGAGCTGTGACGATGACTTACAGTGATGCCATGATATACTGCTCACCTTATCCGCGTCCTGCTGGAACAAACGAAGCTGGTAACACTGCTCGAGCTTGGTTTTCCTCAGATGCCATATATTCTGGAGCCGGTGTCGCGTGGCGTGGAGCTTCTCAACGAGGTTGTGGATCCTGGGGGCGGCGCTTTGGAAGTCGGCGTTGCCAGATACAAGGACCCCACCGCTGCTTCCTGTGTTGTAGGTGGTTAGTGCTGTCCATCGAGCATGGGAACTGTTATCAAATCTATTGCAGTGTTGTGTGGGATTTAGCAGGGTCAACAATTTAAAGCGAGTAAGAATTCACCCGTGTGTAGAAGCTCTCATGCAAGTAACACTAGTAAATCTTTTAACAAAATTAAATGAAACATGTTAAAATAAAACGTGTTATAATGTGTATAATAAAAATGGTCGCAATGATGAAAATTTGTTTTTTTATTCTCCGATATGCCACTTAAATAGAAAACGGTTGCGGTATTTATTGCAAGAGTAAATTCTTACTCATGGAGTTTTAACCCTGATTGATACATTGCTTCTGTATACGTATGACTAGCTAACAACCATACAAGAAGTTTTAACCTGTGCGCCAGCGGTTCTGCCAATAGAGGATCATTTTAAAACCATCTGGTCCACTCGGTTATTTCAGGTGCATTATGTGCCAAAACTACAAAGTTTGGGTTGTGTATGCGCTCAAAGATAATATATATGATGCACACAAGAAATTTGCATTGGGGAAGGTAATTTTAAACAATCTAGGCATAGCAGCAATTATCCTGGTATAAAGGTTTATCCTGGTATAAAGGTTTATCTTGTTATAAAACTTTAAAGCCAAACAAGCTTTTAAGATTTAAAAATCTACCTAGAGAATACAGACTGTCTGGTGGGTAATGAAGAACATTTGAGTCAGATAAGAATACTCGGGTTTACCCTAGGGCGTGGGAATATGCAGTTATGGTTTCATTGCGGGTAATCATCGGATTACCTCGTGCCCACATCCAGGTTATGGAAGCTATTGCAATGTGTTAAACCTGTTTGGGTTCCAATAATTAAATAATATTTTAAAGAAATTAGAAAGAAAAAAGAATAAATAGGAAATTAATCGAACTAATTGCATTTATGGCATTAATACAATCGAATGTCAACACTATGTTTTTTTAGCAACATTGTATTTTTTGGCAGCGCTTTATATTTCTTTCAGGAAAACTGTTTAAATGTGTGTTTGGCAACACTGTCTGTATACATGTGTGTTTGGCAACACTATTTAAATGTGTGTTGGGCAACACTGTATAAAAGTGTGTATGGCAACACTGTATAAATGTGTGTTTGGCAACACTATTTAAATGTGTGTTGGGCAACACTGTATAAATGTGTGTTTGGCAACACTGTTTAAATGTGTGTTTGGCAACACTGTATAAATGTGTGTTTGGCAACACTTTTTTAAATGTATGAATGGCAACACTATTTAAATGTATGTATGGCAACACTGTACTAAGTGTCTAAATTATGTTCTTTACCAATGACATCACAAGTACCTGAGAATCCACTATCCGCATCACAATGGTTTCCATTTATTCGTTTCAATAATTTGTTCCCCTGCTGATCGAGTTGTTCGATTGGAGCGTTCGTAATCTTCTTTTTCAGTTTGTTGTGTTCATCTGTCATTTTCTGTGTGTGGAAAGGAGACTTAATAAGCGTCTGGGAATTTGAATAATCGTACCCGAAATTGTGATAATTTAAACTCCACTATATGCATTAAGCAATTTTGAATGGGTTGATTGAAAAATTGATTATTGCTCTTCCTAAATAATTTGCTAATCTGATCAAAATTTGATTCTACAAAGTAACTCTCAAAATATAAAAAAGGTAAAAGCAATGTTATACATTGGTGTCTGATGCTCCATTATTTTATAAATTGTGGTTTTATGAACTGAAATACATAAACACACATAATATTCTGTGGATATGCATAGTGAAAAACTGAATGCAAACACGTTGAATAAAGTATTGACATTTATAAGATAACAGACTTATTCCATAATGAAAATTTCTTTAATAAAAACTTTTTTTATAAGTTGTAATGAAGTACAAACTAATAAAAGTACTTGGGTGTATATGTATATTACATACACACCGAGAATTTTGTGCGGATACTTGTATATTAAAACCAATGCATAGCATGATTATGTTAAGTACATAGGCTCATTATTTCAGGTAGATATAATGCATAATAAAAAGTAACATTTATGCTGTAGTACTAATAGACATTATAGTTTCAGTAGTAGCGTAATAGACATTATAGTTCCATTATTTTTGGCCAATATACATATATAAAACAAAAAATTGTGATGTTTATGTGTTTTTCTCTTAGGTTTATATATGTTGCTTAGGCTATTCATTGTTCTTATGGGCAGTTGTCCCACTGTTCTGTGGATTATTGTATCAGAAAGCTTATTGTTACATTTCCAAATCCCACAATGGGTATTTATAGAAAGGATTATGACATCACAATGGTAGACAATGGATAGGGTTTCCGACCAATTGTAACAAAATATTTAAATTAATACAATTATTCGAGATATTTTAACGAAGTATAGACTAAAGAAAAACATAAAAATAAAAATAAAGAAATATATATATGCAGTCTATTCATAGGCGCCAAGTTTTTCAAAAGTCTGGGAGTGCGGCCAAAAAATTGAACATGTTGGCCCTTCATTTATACCTTACGTAACGACGCATGCGTGGTTACCGCGTAAATAATTGTAAAGGTACGTTGTCGTAAATTTAAATGGTTACGGATGTCTATTCGCACGGTTAAACTTAGATGCGCCTTTTGTTATAAGTTTAGCTGCAATGTTGGACCTCACGTGATGCCCACCGCAGCTGATGTCGGCATATTTGCTTTGATCGGGCGGCGCCGATTCTTAAGATAAAAAGTAGGATTAGACAAGGTAACATGTGCGCTTAAAATCATCCGTATTTAAATTAACCTACCGTATGCCGTTACGGTCATGAATTTAATAAAATTATTTTTTAAATTCGTTTTCGCGACTTCCTTTATTAACAATTAGTGCACAATCAACCCAAGAAATAACGACGTTCCACATCGGACAGTAACAGGACCTGTTAAAAATCGTTTTTAACGCGTTCTCACCGACACTTGGAGTATTAGACAAACTTATATAACAATCACCAACAGCTTAAATCGAAATCAGGAAATTTACTTGGACAAAGCAAAAATATTTCGCCAACGGTGGCGTAACAGAAGCTAAGGTATGAAGTAAGTGAGTGCAGCGCTCAATGGTAAGGCTCTCTTCTACGTGAACAGGATTGACGCTTTTTAATAAATTACCAAGAACACAGAGAAAGCGGTAAACAGAAAAGGATTCCATTGAGGCTAAATGAGGTCTGGCACTGTTCCGTGTCGTCCTATCCAGCTCGGTATTAGATATACCGAATATACTTGTCTATAGGTGGCAACTTTTTTCCTAATATTAAAAAAAAAAGATAGATGGGACCAATCCGCTCGACATAAGTGCAAATCGCCACCAAATTGGAACATTTTGGCTAATGCAAGGTGTTCATGAAAATCGTATGGTCTGCGCTTGCGTACATGCACTTATCATCGCTCACAGGCGTCAAGTTAGCAGATGACGCGCACCCGTGCATATGATCTGATTTTAACACGAAATAGTATGCATTTCAATTTAGGTGAGATTATAATAAGACTTGTATTAATGATTGTAAAATAAAACTATGGTTTATAGTAGATTTGTTGGCAATCAAATTAGAGTGAAAACCACAAATTGATAATTCGAAAATATATTATGTTGATTCTTCCTGGCTGTGGTTACGATGCTTTAGAAAAGAAAAAATGTTTCTGTCTTTCTTGATGACTCGTGTGAACCACGGCGGCCACGATTGGCATAAAAGAGAAGACCGTTAGTCTGTTTATTAAGGATCGTGGGCCTTTCCGCGTTGGTCGGGAGAGAAAAAGCTTTTACACGTCGTTATTTATTAAAGTTTTCAAGAATCTGTTATCTATTATTTTACCTCGCTTCTATATTAAGCCCTTAAAAAATACAAAATAGGATGCAAAAAAGCTAGGGTAATGGCCTTTTACATCCCTAGATTTTCAGTGCGACCTATGTGCGGGTCAACCCCAAACTAACCTTTTAATACAAAACTAATAATGCGACCTATACCTATAGGCGAGTATGTACGGTAAGTTCCTCGAGCAAATTGAGAAAAATTTCGTATTCCAGAAGGAATGTGTCCACAGCAGCTAAAAAACACGTTGTTGGACACAGTGGACGTAATGCAATCCTTTTTTGCTGGCTTTAAAAGTTTAAACGAATCTTGGACGGCAAGTTTAATTTGATGACCTACACAATGAACGTAAAAAGCATTTGTGCTGTTGATCTCGCTTTGCGCTATCTGACCTAATTACGCACTCACAAAAGTAACGCGTATCACAAATACCGCGTCGCTTTATCTGCGCGCATTTGGGCTTGCTAGTTTGATTCAATAATAGCGAAATAACCGATATTCGGCAGGATAATAATGCAATATTCGGACAGAAAATAATAGTAAAATAGGGTCGCTATCCCGCTCCGGTCCGTCCTATCACTACCGTGCGAAACAATCCAAAATTATTATTTTTTTAATTATTTTTTTTTTAAAAACGCTTTTGCGCAGGGAGTGCGGCACTCCCAGTGGTTAACACAGGGAGTGCGTGGCACTCCGCGCACCCCTGTACTTGGCGCCAATGAGTCTATTATTGATTATCAAACAGGTAGAACCAAATAGTTTCTTGAAATTGGGTTATATGTCGTATAATTGGGTTATATGTTGTATATAAATTGGGTTATATGTTGTATATGAATTGGGGTATATGCTGTATATGAATTGGGTTATATGTTGTATATAAATTGGGTTATATGTCGTATAATTGGGTTATATGTTGTATATGAATTGGGTTATATGTTGTATATATAAAATATAGATCTTTGTGTCCAATTGTCTTAGACAACGTTGTACTTGACATCCTTACGTGTCTGTGCCACTTGTAATTAAGACACTACAAGACAAAACACTCGACCAAGCCTGTAATCACCATATGGCATAATTACTACACAATCTTAATCAATCCCATCAGTCATGATTAACCACATGCTGTATAATCAGATAACCACATCATAGTAAATGGAAGAAAACGATATGAAACATGGACAAAATATATAAGTTTAAGATTTAACAAAATTTATACAGTTATTCAAAGCATCCATATTTATATATAAAGACTGGTACGTGCGAGCTTATAACACTAATGCAGAGCAGAATTGATTAATCAATTTATTGAACTGAATCTATTTCATCTATGCTGTAGGTTTTAATATGGTGATTGGATCGCATGCTAATAACTTGAAATATAAAACTGCGATGCACATATAATAGATGTAAATTAACTATTGAGGTATTCTGTGCATATTTTGGAATATAATATACATATATTGGACTAATATATTACATTTATAATGTACATATTTTGGACTAATATATTACATTTATAATGTACATATTTTGGCTTATTATTTTGGTTAGAAACAATAATAAAACAATTATTTTCTGAAAAAGTTTTAAAAAGTTATGATAACAGAACTGTACTTGATAAATATGCTCAAGGCATTGGAAATAAATAGTCCATGTCTTCGCAAACTCAACAAACAAAGCTAAAACTTCAGCAAGTGCACTCCACTTTTACAACCATTTTATAGGTTTTATGATGTCATAAAAAGTTGTAAACATTTCAGACTTTACGAAAATGTTTTGATAGTTATAATGAAAAAGTTCAAACTAAGGTCAAATATATTAATAATAAATATTCTGAGAGGACAGACTTTCCATTTTTAAACCAACATCAAAACTGCTAAATATTCCAGTCGAATGTAACAAATATTCAATTTTCATGATGAGTAGTAAGTTAAGACTTTCAAAATAATCTGGTATCAGTTGATAAAATCATTTGATATTTAAATCCCTAATGAATAATCCTTAATATCAAGTGAAAACTATTAGGACAAGACAACCATCAGATTTCCTTCAGGTTAATCAAAACGTATTACATTTCATAAGGATCAATTAAATTATCTTAATAAAAAAATGGTTCCGCATAACCTTTCTAGGGATCTAATATTTATTGGTGAAATGTTATTAGTCCGTTGTCCCCTCATATTATTTACAGCATTAAATCCCCTTTCACCTTGGCTAGCTCCTGATCGGCAGCGTAAACGTCGGTTGTAAGTTGGTGTTCGATTGCGTACAACTTGTCCAACACATCCAGCGCGTCCCAAATGAACTCTTCGAACGAAATCCGCAGATCAATCCATTCGTCGTGGTCATACGATAGTGAGCCCCCTAATTCAGGGGTCAATTGTCGGGGGTTAATAGCTCGGGTGAGCCCATCTACCGACACAGTGTGTACCTGAAGTAAATGGGTTATGTTGGTGTATATGTTGGCAAAAATAGGTTGGAAAATAATATTATGATTTTTTTAGAATGCGATGGAACAAAATATATTTTATTGACAAATACCATACTTTGAGTAGAGTATTTACTTAAATACATATAGTTTTAGACATAATACACTTATGTGTTTAAGGAGAAGAAAAAAATACAATAACTGTCCTGAAAAGTTAAAATCCAGATTGACTAACATTATGATCACTTTATTTAAAGCAGATTATATAACAAGCAATTTATGTATACCAATCATGCTATGTCTGGTAAAATCCATTTTAACAACAAAATATATTGAAAGTTTATTGGGGGGAGAGGGAAAGAGAGGTAAAAATATTCTGTGTTTTTTTGTGCATATTTCTATTGTGAGTCTTCAGTTCTGCTGAATCAAAATATTTACAAAGAAATAGAAACCGTTAATACCTCAAATGAGAATTTATTGCTCCCGAAATTTGTTCGTTGCTTTTGCCAGAAGTTGTCAGGTTTGATGATATAGACGGAGTTGATGTTCGTGTGAGAGTGTTCTTGCAGGACCTTGAGCAACGGCTTCACAGCATTCCATGTTGACCCTCGCATGTCAATCACAACTGTGAAGCCTAGCTGGAGAACTTCCTCGCTAAAATTCAAAGAGAATTGTAAAAGATTGTAAAATTACTTATACTAGGGCTGCGAATTAACGGTTGATTTGAAAAACGGGTCAAATTTGATGTGACGTCTTTTGTAATTACGAAGTATAGTAAGCGATCCAAGCGCTCCAAGCGATCCAAACAATTTAAGCGCTTTATGTGCTCCAAGCGGTCCAAGCGGTCCTGTAGTATTTAGAGGTACCGCCCCTAACTTACACCCATTAAAGCTGCAGATTGACGTATATCTAACCTGGTGGTTTTTACAGGTTTAAACACAGCAACAGAAGCTTAACCCAAATTGAATGTCATACAGATTATCTACTACAAGAACACCGGAAAGAGACAAGCAACCCAACATTGCCCAACCCAAAATTAAAAACTACTTCACATTCGCCAAATGCTTGAGTGTACACGCAACGAATACTAAAGTGTGAAGAAATAAAAAAAAAAGGATTAAATAAAATGTTTCTTCTCATAAAATATATATTCAAACTTTTAAACGTTTATTCATAACATTCTGTGGGGTGGGATACTATGCTCTGTACATACCAATAGGCAAATGCGAGCGAGAACGAAAAAACTAAATTGATTTTAAATGGTTTTCCTTATTCCAATATATCAAAAAAAAAGATATATATATATATATTGTCAAAACAAAAAAAGTATGCAACATTAGTACCGGTAACAGAAAATAAATGTTGAGTTGTAACTTCAACCCAGTTTCACCTTACGTGCGATCTAAATTTATGTTTATGTCTGATTATACATATGCTGTAATTACCCCAATAACTGGGGACAAACTACACAAGACTGAGAGTGGTACCCACCTTGGTACAGATGTAAGATACAACAGAAGACATTTTAGATCTTCAGATTTAACTTTCTCACTGTTTTGCGTGGCAGGGAAGGTAAGGATTGGCCCTCCTTTCTCGTCCCTTCCACCTAGTGGAGGAATAATGGATTATATTCCGACTGACGAAAAACAAAGTCGATGAAGGATAACGGGAAACACTAAAAGAAGGGAAAGGAGGGAAACTGCTCACTAAAACTATGAAAACTAATTTTAGGGTGCCTCTAAAAACTACAGGACCACTTGGAGCGCTTGGATCACTTAGATTGCTATGGAAAGTAATTCTAACCCTGTCCCAAACACTAATCTTAACCCCAGAACTAACTTTAACCCCAACCCTAACATTAATATCATGCCTCTTATAATTACGAAGTATAGTAAGCGATCCAAGCGCTCCCAAGCGATTTAAGCGCTCCATGCGGTCCAAGCGGTCCTGTAGTATTTAGACGTACCGCTAATTTTAACCCTGCCCTAAACATTTTTCTCAACCCCAGAACTAACCATAACTCCAACCCCATGTTTAAAACTATCTCTGAGGCCCTAATCTTTATTTAAGTGAGTAGTTTCCGTCCTTCCCACTTTCCCTTCTTTTAGTTTTTTCAAGGAAGACATAAATGAAAGTAATGATCTCATGGTCTACCAACCTGATAAGAATACAATCTTCTCTTTCAATAAACTTTCAAGATCAATTGCACGTCTTCGGTCAGCCATTTTGAATATTCCAACGTAAACTACATGCTTCACTCTTTATTATTTATTTGGTCCTTTAAGTGAAACATTAAATGTAATGATTAATCGTATTAAAAATCTATTATTTACACACTGTAATAGCTCTCATAACTTAACTATGGTCATAAGGTACATAAATTTGTACCAAGTTTCGCCTGGATCCCTCATATGGAAAGTTCGTTTTCTGTGCGCCGGATTTTTGCGCCAACATTTTTTAACCAAAATTTTGCGCCACGCCAGTAATACTAATTTGCGCCGCCACGAAACAATAGTATGTATCATATTTCAATTAAAACTTTGTAATTACATAAAAGCTTAAAGTATCAAAAATACTGATATAAATGAAAGAAAGTGTAATCACGCCACGCCAGCACAATTTTTGCAGTTTTCTGCGCCAATACCCGAAAAAGTAGTCAGTGCGCCACGCCAGATATATCCGGCGCATCATACGAACTTTCCAGTAGGGGCCTGGATGTATCATACCGTTTTAAACTTTTAATAACGTCTGAATTAACAAATAAAACGATAACAAAGTGGGTTGACTATTAAAGTTTACAATTTTAACCATAATGACAGAAAAGTATTATCAAAATTAATATTATAACTACACAATTACATGAAATCTTGAATTATCGAAATAATACGAAAACAACAGATTGAATCATCTAAAAAGCTTGGAGAATACACAAACATAAGAGCTTTCTAAACTAATTACCATACCAGTGCTTCCATATGTTTTTTTATTCCTGACTTTTATTAGGGACAATTTCAGGGGATTTTAATGTAAAATTTATAATTAAAGAATAAATTTGCAATTGCTTAGCTAAAAAATAGTATATTTTACAAGTAAACAAGGCAAACAAGTTAAAAGAAAATTAACGTTGATGAGCAAACTTTTGTTTTAATTTTTATCCGGACAAAATTAATTCAGACTTTGGTAAATATAGCAAATCAAAATAAACTTTGCAATTTATAAATCTGGCAAATATTAAAATAAACTGTGGACGTTACAAATACAAAAGCGACATTTCGCTATTTTTTTA
The DNA here is from genome assembly GCA_000149265.1 of Ciona savignyi. NCBI lineage: Eukaryota > Metazoa > Chordata > Ascidiacea > Phlebobranchia > Cionidae > Ciona > Ciona savignyi. The sequence continues at coordinate 165,524 of CH003237.1, read as the reverse complement.
TATTTTTTTATTATTTTCCACAAAACTTTTCACGGAAATACATTTTGGAAAAACTATCAAAACAATAGTAAATTAGATTTACTACAAATTTTGCAACAAATGAACTTAACTAATACAAATAGAAAACGCTACAAGTTGAAATATTTTTAATTAAACCTTATTCACATTTCGTGTGTAACACTGCATCGGAAAAAGGTGTTTATTTATCACACCACAAACCCTTATAAAATCAATATGTAGATATTAATATTTTGTTTGCTTAACCTCTTCATTTAGATGCATAAGTTTATATCGAAGTTACAAATTAAATATTAAGACAGTTTTTTTTTAATTTTCTGTAAATATCCATATAAAAAATATGTTTAATCCATTACCGTCGCCGGCCTTAGCGAGTTCGTTAGGCTGGTTTGTGACTTGGGAAGTAGAAGTAGAGTACTTTTTCGAACGATTCTCTGGTACAGCAAAAGTAAACGTTATGTGTCAATATTTTTTTGATTTAATCAATTGGAAGGATATTAAGTAAGGTGGAAGTTAGTTCTAAAGTGCTAGTGACTACAAGAATATTAATTTTAGACTCCACTAAACTGTTGGACAACACACAAGCTGGGCGGAGTATTTCGTTATTTAATTTGAGCGGACGGGTTATATAAGTGGGACGGAGTATATCATGAGCAGAAGGAAGTATTTCATCACTAACATGAGAGTTATATCATAATATACCCCATCTCGCTTATGATATACCCCATTCCACTTACATTAGTGATGAAAAACCCCACTGCCCCGCAGAATAATGTACTGTCTTGTCTGCTGTTAATGAAGCCCTGAAATGTTGCCATTGTTATTTGTTTTTTCATACCTTGATTTTTGTAACACATAAAAACTCACTGTTCATGATGCTTTCGTAATTGTGTTAATTTTTTGTCTGTAACTTTTTTACACAATTTTTCACACTGCGGATCTTATTATTTTCAAATTATTTATTTACACATTTTCATTTGCATTTATTATTAGGTGGCACCTGCTTCAATAACCACATGGTTCTTTGTTTATCCCATTAATATTCACTTCAATTCATTTTCGTTTATTCTTATTGTTTATTCTTTTTTATGTGTGTTTAACAAATAAATATGTTTGATTGATTGATTAACAACGGTTAAGTCCATTCATTATCACATGTGGCCTATGCTTATTTAAATTGTCTTGTCAAAATTGGTTATTTACCATAATAACACTGGTACGCTCTTACTATGTGGTCCGATTGTACCAACTGTCTTGTTTTAAATTTAACTATATGAAGTGAATGAAGTGTTAAAGAAACAACAAATATATACAACAAGTGGATCACACAAACCTAATAGTTTTACAGTTAAAAGAAGGATTGTATGATGAAATAGTTTCGTTGTAACATATCATACTATAGAAAATTTATTTTGTTTTATCTTGCCACTTTTTAAATGCTGTGTGGCATGCACCTATCCATTTATTCCTGTAGTTTTTTTTAACTTAGGTAGCCTAACACTGGTTGTTGACCCGGCATCTGCGGTTTTTTATAACCGAACGTAATTACATTTATATACCTTGCAGAATATTTGCTATATCGAAAACATTATAGAATCTTTTAAAAATGAGTAAACGAAAAGCACCAGAAGAGAATATAAATTCTGCTATTTGCGATTTTTTAGTTGAGTTAGCTGATTACGAGAAAAATGTAAACAGAGCCATGCATAAGTCGAATGCTTACCGTAAGGCGGCTAGTTCTGTTTCGAAATATGAGAAACAGATTAAAAGTGGAGAAGAGGCACGGAAATTGAACGGCGTTGGCGCGAAAATTGCTGAAAAAATCGACGAATATTTACGAACTGGGAAGCTAGCAAAACTAGAAAAAGTGCGGAATGATGAGACATCTCAGATTATTTCGCTTTTTACAAGAGTGACGGGGATTGGCCCAGTGGCAGCGAGGAAGTTTGTGGAGCAAGGATTGAAGACAATTGATGACCTAAAGAACAACGAGGATAAATTGAACCATCACCAAATTATCGGGGTGAAATATTTTGAAGATTTTGAACAAAGGATCCCAAGAGAAGAAATGGAAAAATTAGAAGCGATTGTGCTTGGGAAAGTTAATGAGATAGATGCAAAATACACCGCTAAGATATGTGGGAGTTATAGGAGAGGAGCAAAGTCAAGTGGAGATATTGATGTCCTTCTTACCCATCCCGTTTTTGTCTCTAACGAAAAAAAGGGGGCAAAAAAGCGATTGAATGATGTTGTTGATAAATTAGGTTCTTTCGTTACTGACACTTTAAGTCTTGGTGAAACTAAGTTTATGGGGGTATGTGCCTTGGATGAGAAGTCTGTGCGTCGTAGAATTGACATTAGACTCATTCCCCATGATCAGTACTACACCTCGTTATTATACTTCACCGGCAGCGATATATTCAACAAACGAATGCGAACCCTAGCGCTCGAGAACGGCTTCACGATCAACGAATACTCCGTTCGCCCACAAGGCTCGACTGGGATACCAGGTGAGCCGTTACCTGTATCGTCGGAACAAGATATTTTCGACATAATTGGAATGAAATATTTGGAGCCAAGTCAACGAAGCGAGTAAACTTTTAAACTCTTGATGGTAATTTGTTATTCCATTATTATGAAAATCATTTTTTCTAAAACTAAATGCTTCACGGGAGTCAATATTTTTAAAAAAGGAAAATTGGTTTAATCAATATGTGTTGACGTGATTTCCTTCTTAAAATATAGTCATGGTATGGTGAAATGTGCATCTGGAGAATGTTTAACATTTAGAATTAATAATTATTGTATTTAATACTGTAGAAATAAACAGAGGTTTATGGAAGAACTTTTTTGTGGTAATACCATCCTAATTTGAAAGACAAACTGAAACTGTGCAGTAATGTACAAAAGGTTTTCTATGTTTTTTTCCTGCTTTAAAGTTTAGCAATTGTGTGAAAGTGTCTCAATTTTTGGTATAAGGATGCTATACTTGCTTTTATCGAATAATTTGTAAATCAATGAGTTTTTTATTGTTTAATTGCAAAATCAAAAGTTATATTTTGAACTTTTTTCTAAAATTGTTTTGTTTTTTAACAGTAAATAACCCAAAATTAGTCTTAACCAGCCATTGTTTTGATTCGTTTTTGGGTAAAACTGAATGTTTTTATTTCTATATATTTCAATTATGTGTCGCATTTTTGGTGAGTTATTACCATGTTTTAAATTTTACAATCATAGTCAGGGTAGCATTCAACTGTGAGTTTGTGCTAATGAAATTTGAGATGCTCATTATGTCATAATGATGTCATAATTAAGCATGAAATCTCTTCCGCATTACATATGAAGTGTTTCAAGCTAATACCACCAAGTCGCATTGAACACATAAATTTGCTTTATTAAGAAAAGCTACTGATTTCAACAAACGATAAAAGAAATGTTTCCTATTTAAACACTTCGCCAGTGAGAAAATCATTTTTGTTGGAAGTTAAACATTGCTGGCAGTAAGCATTGCTAATGGTAAAACCTGACTTGCAGCCCAAAGCTTTTAAACATACCTGTTGGTAGTAATGATTTATGATTAAAACACATTAGCCGACCACCTGCGCATTGTTCCCTGCAACGAGTGCCACAAATCAATATTTCACAATGTTTCAATCAATACCAGAAAAGGCAACCTTTCTAACTCGAATTCGTATTTAAACCAGAACAGTAAACCCAGAGTTCTTATAATCAAGTTTAAAAGTGATTTAACCAGAATGTCCATTTGATTATCTGGTACTGCTGTTAGAATGAAATTTGCTTCAGAAATTTGGAATTATCGTTTTTTCTGGAAATTGTCCAGTACTGTTTATAAAACGATAGTCAGTTTATATTATTATAATCTAAGCTGTGTTTAATATCTTTGTATAAGAATTTGAGCCGCTGCTTTGTGGTTTTAATTATTCTAGGTTTATTTAGAAACTCATTACGTCGACCATAATCTTGTTAAATCTTGTTTTACAGGAAAATTAAATTTTAATAAAAATGGCTGACTTTGATATAAATGTCGATAACCTAATTTCAAGGCTGTTGGAAGGTAATGTTGTAATTAAATATTAAATATTCTCTAAACAGCTGTGTTTTTAAATTTTTCGTAAATTTTTATAATTGGATAAAAAGACCATAATTGGATAAAAGGTATTTAAATCCCCAGGGTTAAAATTCAAATCTTGTTTTATCCCATTGGATTAAAGGGTTGAAAATTTAAATTTCTCCAAAGCTTACAATTTTTTTCAACGCATACAATCATGGTATACCGCATTTAGACAAACACACAACATCACTGGTCCCATTACTATATTGACCCACCCATGCTCACATAAATAAAATACATGAAACCAATATAAAACGCACGTAATGAACGCAGTGCGCGGGGGAAGGCCAGGACGCACGGTGCAGATGACTGAGTCAGAGATCCGATCGCTCTGCATCAAATCTCGTGAAATATTTCTAAGTCAACCAATTCTCTTAGAGTTGGAAGCCCCACTCAAGATTTGTGGTAAGTTTTCAAATATGTTTTGTGAGTTTTTCTCAGCTAGTCGGTTGTGTCCTTGGCAAGGCACTTTACGGATATCGCCTGGACCCACCGGATTAATGGGTTCTACCAAATTGAAGGAACGTGTCAATCATATACAACACACTGTGTGTGTTAACCCCCTTGGTTTTCCCATTCACGGGGATAAACATGTTTATCCTATCCTATTAAGTGTCCCTAATGAAAAAAATGTTTTTTTCTGTTTGATACTACCTGTGTGTTTTAACAAATTAATACTGGATGTATATTGTAAAGTTAAAATAGATAATTAAATGTTCTTCTATTAAATTTGCATGAATAATTTGATTAACAATTTAAAAATCCCGGATTAATTAAGAAGTATTAAAAATTAAACAATTTTGCCCAAAAAATTTTCTTGTTTATTAATTACACCATGTCCTAAAATAATGTAATGACAATTTTTACAAATAGCATGGTCTCCATAAGCTTTGAACTGTGACTTTTGTATAGGTTTACATAAAACTTAAAATCGGTATTTTATAGGCGACATCCATGGCCAGTATACCGACCTCCTTCGCTTATTTGAATACGGGGATTTCCCTCCTGAATCGAACTACCTATTCATGGGTGACTATGTAGATCGTGGCAAGCAGTCTTTGGAATGCATCTGTCTCCTGCTTGCTTATAAGATCAAATATCCGGAGAATTTCTTTTTGCTTCGTGGCAACCATGAGTGTGCAAGTATCAACCGCATCTACGGCTTTCACGATGAGTGTGAGTGATGTCATTATTACCATGTTGTCATCATTACTATGATGTCATTTTGGTAATAACATAACTGTGTACTGAGCTTGCAAAAATAAACATTGTGATTTCATAATTCTGCTTAGGTAACCTAATCACACAGTGTGATGTCATAATGATAGGTTGAGGATTTTGAGGTTACCTAAATATTTATTGTGACATTATAATAACTCTATGTTGTGATAAGGTTATTAAAATATTGTGATGTCATAAACATGTGTTTAAGGGTCAGAAGCAATCAATATGTTGTCATTATCATGTGCTTTGTGCATTAAGGTTGAAACATACATCCATTATTAAAACCTTTTTTTAAAGGAAATTATTCTTAAAAATAAATAATAATCTTCCACCACTTTGCCATGATCATAGAGGCAGCTATAAGCAGACCTTTTGTCTGTGATGTTTCCACTGGCAAGGCAGTTAACGATTTTCTGTCCTTGATCCAATCAAAGTCATAGCTCGGGCTGGCTTTATGTCAGAACAAGTTCAATAAACAACTATCGTTATTTTACCTAAGGAATACAAATGTGCTCTTCCCTAACCATCCATTGATCCACAGGCAAACGGAGATTTAATATAAAGTTATGGAAAACTTTTACCGGATTGTTTCAACTGCCTTCCTATTGCGGCTATCATTGATGAAAAGATATTTTGCTGCCATGGTGGTAAGTCCGTTACTTTATTGTGCTAAATATTATTTTAAAATATTTTGTTGAACAAAATGTTATTAGTTAAATTACTTGATGCCTAGTCTGTTTCCTTTTAGCAAACGGTTCAGGATCAAAATAGGTAGCTGGTTAGTCTATTGTATCCATAGGGTAGTTAATTAATGTGTTGTGCTATTACTGAAGAAACGGTTTAATAATTATACACAACCCACTGCTAACATGATTTCCCCATACACTAGTTTACAAATGTCCTATCCCTTTAAGCTGAACTAACTTTTAGAAATATGTGGTTATTCATACTGCAATTTTTTTCTTTGATTTGGAACAGAACCTTAGGATTAAATTCCAATAATAATTATGGAAATATGAGTTTAAACTGTATGATGCAGTTTGATTGTACTAGTTTAGTTCGTTGTTATTTGTTAGCTGTGATTGTTACCAACACCGCCATTAAAAATCGTTCAATTATTTATGCCAACCGAAGAGTATTTCTACTGCGTTAAGCTTACTGTGTTGTTTCGGCGTTTTTTTTATTGATCTGCAGCGCTTTACCCCGCATAAACACCACTTAACAAAATCCTACACATCACCCGTGTAAGTAAAGGGAAACAATGCCCATCTAATATAGAGTGTCTACTTTCATATAGCAATGCCGAACCACATATTACAGTAGCATCAGATTTTGTGTTTACAATGTATTAAAATGGAAATGCACAACATTTTTTTTGCTTTGAATTGTCTATAATGCAGATCTTTTCTATATCAAAATAAATGTAAAGATTTTCCAACACATATACCTTTGGTGCTGGTTTTTGGATTTCTTATAGTGTTTAACTATCCAAATGTTCAAAAAATCATTTTATTGATTTGATTCGCAAATTTTGTGTATGATTTTGTTGTTTCAAAGTAAAAGTAATAATGCTTACTAACACAAACTGAAATATATCATAACTTAACTTAAACCTTGTTTGCAAAGTTATATACAATATACTACTACAACAATAGTGATCCAATTATAATTAGCTTGAGGATAAAGTCTGAATAATTAACACATCTCTTTATAAATAAACCAATGTAATTCTACATCGGCCTGTGATGATTTACACTTTATGACATCATAACAGCCATGAGGGGAGAATTAAATAGAGAATATGATGTAACAACTGAAAGGTTAGGTTTGATGTTGGATTTATTTTAATTTCATTTCAAATCGGATTGTGAGAGTAAAGTTAATATCAAAAATTATATAAGTATGCTAGAAAAAATTAATGAGTATACTGAAAAATGTATATGATTACACTATAAAAAGTATATAAATTCACTATAAAAGTATATAAGGACAATATAGAAAGTTTATAAGTACAATAAAAAAGTTTCAAAGAATATATGAGTTTACCAAAACTTTACCAATAATGTTGGTTAAAAATAAATTTGCCTAAACAGCTGTAATAATAACTGTTTGCTCCTACCATAACACTTGATATGTTTAATGATTTAATCATGTTGTTTTGACTGTGGGTGGGGAAAATGCATCATCAACATGTTAAAGTGTGCATGTATTACTATTATGATCATCCTAACAGGATACTAGTTGTTATTAATGCACATGGGTGGGGCAACACTAAAAGGAGGGAAAGAGGAAAGCAGGGAAACTGCTTATTAAACTATGGAAACTAATTTTAACCATGCTCTAAACCCTAATCTCAATCCTAGAACTAACCCTATTTTTAAAACTAACTCTACTGCCCTAATCTTCATTTTGTGTGCAATTTTCCACCCTTCCGCTTTCCCTCCTTTTAGTTTCCCCCATAGGTGTACATGGCTTTTACTTTAATATAAAAAACAGAATTTTTGCCTATGATGTTCTGAATAGTACACTGAATTAATACCTATTGTGGATTACGTACAGAAAAGGCTATCAATTAGAAAAGCATAAAAATGTATTGTAAGAAATTTTAGTGTGTAAATTCGATGCATAATTGCTGATAGATTAATGTGCTTTTGATAATCCCAGTTTCTAACCCATAACCACTGGGTTCCCTGGTAGGTCGTATTTATATTTTGTCTGTAGATATTTTCGTGAAGTTAACTGTACGGTAACACAATCACTTTTGCCAGTTTAATTACTAAGAATTTGTTTCTTTTTCTGATAAATTACATATAATTGTTCTTAGCATCTAGTTGTATTCACTTTCCTAGAAACTACTAACATCCAACCATTTAACACCCAAAATTAACTAAACCTTTAAAATAATAAAATGGCTAGCTGAAACTAGTCTTATAACTTATATTCAAGATGGTATTCTTATAATAACCAAGGTATATTGTTTTAAATATAATTCTTAATTTACCAAGGTATATTAAGAATAAGTAACATGAGTCACACTACTACATCCATTCATAAACTTATTGTTTCTGTTTAATATTTTATACATCTTCACATTCATTCCACTTAACAATGTTTTACGATGTCAGTTTGTTTCATTTTTAAACTAATTACCACCCCTAGCTTATGGTTATCATATAGAGAAAACCTTAAGTAGGCCATTAAACTCGATTAACACAAAATCCTAACCGACAAGTGCTTAAGCAGGGTTCCATGACAACTGAACCCCTTACAACTGAACCCCTTACAACTGAACCCTTACAACTGAACCCTTTACAACTGAACCCCTACAATTAAGCCCCTTACAACTGAACTCCTTTTAACTGAACCCCTTTAAACTGAAACCCTTTACAACTGAACCCATTTCAATTGAACCTCTTTACAACTGAACCCCCTTTTCAGTTAAAAGGGTTCTGTTTAAAGGGGTTCAGTTGTAAAGGGGTTCAGTTGTAGGGGATCAGTTGTAAGGGGTTCAGTTGTAAGGGGTTCAGTTGACTGGTCACCCTTAAGCAGAGTCTATCCAGCACCATATAAGCTGGCGTTAGCAAATGCAATATTGTAGAAAATAATGCATCATTTTTATCATCTCTCAGTTAAATACCGTCTTAAGTGGTTTGCCCTATTAATTAATTTTTTGATTTTTTTTCTTTTCGACATATAAATGGGTGATATAAAATTAGCATAGAGCAGTGGTTCTCAATCTTTTTAACCTTTTGGCGTACCCGAGACCAATTAAAAAACAAACGGGCGCACTTTGCATGGGAAGCCGAAACAATAAGCTAAATACTCAAAACGTTACAATGAAAAAAAACAACTAGACACTAACCATTTAGTACTTTATGATCTATGCACCTTCTGTCGTAAATTTACATAATGCAAGTATGGCACACCTAGCTAACCCTTGCGGCACAACATTTCAGATAAACTGGCATAGAGGATGTTGTATTTTTCTATATCCTACATAATCACAACATTGAAATTTAACACTAGGTGCCAAACTTAATTAGTCGGGTTCAAAATTGAAATAATTTACACAATTGTGTCCCTAGGTCTATCACCAGACCTGCAGAGCATGGATCAAATACGGAAGATAATGCGGCCCACTGATGTTCCTGACACAGGTTTGACCGTTTATTTTGGATGTATTTTATTTTGGTAATCTATTTGCATGTATTATAGGCATTGATACAACAAACAACCTCACCGACCCCAGGGTTACCGTGCATATACAAACAAACCCAGTTACCCCAGGGTTACTGTGCATATACAAACAAACCCAGTTACCCCAGGGTTAATGTGTGTTTATAACCAACCCATCTTTCCCAGGGTTACTCTGCGACTTATTATGGGCTGACCCGGACAAAGATATAAATGGATGGGGGGAGAATGACCGAGGGGTGTCGTTTACGTTTGGCCCCGATGTTGTGAGCAAGTTTCTCAACCGACATGATCTCGATCTCATCTGCAGAGCTCATCAGGTGGGGGATTTAGATTAGAACATTAGTATAAACTTCTTTATTTGGTATGAAATGTATTCCTGGTGTTATATAACTACTGTTACGGTAATTTTCCGTTTCTCCAATAATTATCGTGCTTGTTCAGGATAGGAAATTTATGTTTATCCCCGTGAATGGAAAAACACAAGGGACGTTAACACATAGGCAATCGTCAGATCACCTCGCGCCCATCGTCGGATTATCGGAGGTCGGAGCTATTGCAGTGTGTTATGTATGATTAAGACATTTAATCTTAGTAGAACCCATTAATCCACTAGACTAGGTTCAGGCAATGTTCGCTACGACTAGCTAGTAACCACATTGGAGTCTGTAACCCTTTGGTTAAAAGGCAATACACTAATCCACCAAGGTAACTGGTCAGACATAATTCCCTAAAACATCCTACCTTAACATTCTAGGTGGTGGAAGACGGCTATGAATTCTTCGCCAAGCGTCAACTGGTGACTTTATTCTCAGCCCCAAACTACTGTGGGGAGTTTGATAATGCTGGTGGAATGATGAGCGTGGATGACTCACTTATGTGCTCATTTCAGGTGGGTTATATGGGGGTTTGGTACCCATATGGGGATGTGGTGGGTTTTATAGGAGTTTGGTGGGTTTTATTGGGATTTGGGGGGTTTAATAGAAATTTGGTGGGTTTTATTGGGGTTTGGTCGGTTATAGGAATTCTGTGTGTTTTATTGGGGTTTCGTGGGTTATTTGGTTGTTTAGTGGTTTTTTTCTGTTTTTTGGTTATATATGTCATACCCACATGTTACAAATAATTGTAGGTTGTAATCGCCATAACCCTTATAATTGTGCATGGTAAACCACATAACATACAGAACTGTGGATTCGTTTGTTACCCCCACATTTAACCCCGATTGCACCCAGATCCTGAAGCCGTCAGAAAAGAAAGCAAAATATCAATACGGGGGGCTTAGCTCATCAAGACCGACTACCCCACCCCGCAATGCGGTCAAAGCGAAATAATGTCCTTTGTTACGTCACTATAACATTATTTTTGACATGTTTTATGATGTCTATTGTACGCTGACAAGGCACTTTTATGCTGACATGGCACTTTTATGCTCACAAGGCTTCTTTGAGTATGATCATATTTTTGAAGAATATTTTTATGATTTTGTTGTCCAGCAAATTTATTTCTTTGTTTTTATAATTCTGGTCATTTGCACGTTGCACAGTGCAACTAAGCGATCGTTAAATATCTGGCAGTAATTTGTAACCAGCTTAGTAATACATTGTTATCATGATTAAAGGTGTGGATTTCTTGTTGGGTTTGTAGGGTCAACAGCCGAGTTGTTAGAGCTACCGCAGTGTGTGGGTGGTTGTTTAAAATTGAATATTCAGTAATCTGCAATTTTTTGAGAAACCCCCGAATTGAGGTTTATGGAGATCAAATCGCTTATTTATATTGAGCTGAAACCTAGTCCGGCCCGTTGGTCTAACGGTAAGTGCGCCTTTCAATCGAAAGGTTGCAGGTGCGAAACTGGTCGCTAGCTAGTCGGTTGTGTCCTTGGGCAAGGCACTTCACGGACATTGCCTGAACCCAGCGGACTAATGGGTTCTACCAAATTGAAGGAACGTGTCTATTATATACAACACATTGCAATAGCTCCGGTAACCCGACGAAGGGCGCGAGGTGATATGACGATTGCCCGTGTGTTAACCCCTTGATTTTCCCATTCATGGGGATAAAGATGAATATCCTATCCCTAACCTATTTTTTATTGGATCGAAACTTCACGAAGGCGAGATTGAATATACTTTGATTTTTAGCCAAACCTAGTCGCTAGCTAGTGAGTTAACAAAAGGCAACGCACTTGGCGGACATCGCGTGAGCCCAGTGATTTAATGGGTTGGACTAAAGCTGGCAAAACCTTTTGATCATGCACTACACTGTAAAACCGCTACGTCATCTGAAAATAAAGTTACCAGTGTAATAACGGCCCCTATCTTCGCGAAATAATCTGACGATTGCCGTGTGATAACGCACTGTGTGTTTTTCCTAAGGGAATGTGTAGTTGAGTGCGACCGTACGGTCGTGTGGCCGAATGGTTAACGTGACCAATACATAAACCGACGCTTATACAAAAAACGGTCCTGGTGACGAGCCCATCATGGGTTCGAAACTGGGCTCGGAACAAAAAGTATAGTGCAACCGATACGTGTACTAAATTGTATTTGTACGAACCCATCCTACCTTCAAAGCTTTAAAAAAAAGAAAAGCGCAGTAAAAATGAAAAAGGTGTTTTGATTTTGATATTACGATAAATATTCACGTAACTTAGCGTAGTGTTTCGTGTCCATAGCTAGCTACGTTACAGTTTAGATTATTTATTTTTTGTTTCCACGATAAAAAACATAAATCAGGACTTTAAAATCAGGAAAAAAAATTGGAAAACGGGAACAAACGACAGTCGTTGCAACATATCTAAAAACAAGCAATAAATTATTAAAATTCAGTAAAAACAGATTTATGATGTCACGTACGATCGTGTAGCCGAATGGTTAACGCGACCGATACAGATACCCAATTCAATACAAAAACCGTCTTGGTGACCAGCCTATAAGTTCGATTTAAAACCTTGTCTGGTAAATAAACTTGCGTTCATCTTTAATTCTACATTTTATAGGCTACATCCAAAGATGTGTATAGGTATTTTAATATCAGACGCTAAAATGGCACCACAAAAGCCAGTAAAATCTGACCGTAAGGGTCAGGCTAAAAATGTCCGCATGTTAAATTAAATGGCGATGTTAAAAATAAATTCTTAAAAGCTTCTCGTTTCTATCACTATGTGTGGGCCTACGGTTGTTTTCTATTTAGTGTAAAACGTTCTTCCTGTGTTGCGAGAATCAAAGGGCGTTTAAGAAGAGACTTGTTTGGAAAACCAGCTGTTAGTATATGAAACAAGTTTCTAATAGACTGTCGAAACGAGGATTATTACCTAATAGTATATTGTTCAGGATAGAAAAAATAAATTTCTGCAGAACGACATTGTAATCGGTTAACTTTAGGTAAGGATCTGTCATTTGACATGTAGGCTAACGTTTGATTTATCAATTCGATAAATTGGTTCGCCGACTAGACAAAGCAACAAACTAGAAAACAAGGTTTAATCACATATTACAGAAGATCAGGCAATCAAATAATCAACGAAACAAGAAAATAATCGAAAAGAGGGTCATAAATGAGAAGAATTTAAATTACCACCATACAGAAATAAATATAAATCTTTACAGGAGATAGTACAACTCTCTCTTTCCAAAATATCCCGTCTTTTCTTGGCAAACACGGTATTATAAGTGTAGACAAAGTGTAGCCAATTAGGCGGTGTGACATTGTCACACAGAATTTTAGTGAAACCGGCAAAACGACGGAATTAACTCAAGTAATTATGAGGGAGTTCATTCGAGAACGTTTATTATATTATACAATTTAAATATATATATATTGATGTGAATAATTTAAAACTTTTTACACAATAATTTTACACACAAATATACTACAAATTACCATAATATATTTCTATTAAACAATGACATACATAGGCTTGGGCTACGATGTGGGAAAAATTTAGTTGTTCTAAGCTGGGTTGTTATGAGAAACGGTTTTTGTTCTTGTTAACATTGGTAACTGTACCAACCGCATTCTCCCCTTTAAGTTCTCTCATTTTACACTACACCCCGTCTTTCCATTGTGCCTTGAAAGACAATTACCAGGTGAGTTATGCTAATTCTTCTGTTGGGACAGTCGTGTGGCCAAAGTTTAACGCGACCGATACATATTAGATACGACCGATACAGCCCATTATTCTGTTAAATACCAGAACGATTATTATTTTTTTGACGTTCTATAAACTAAGGGCCCAACTTCCTCAGGAATTTTGTTAAATAAGATGCGAACAATCTAACTTAGAGACCTTAATAATCTATTCCAACTGATTAGCCTGGTGGTTTAGTGCGACGCCTATCAGCCGAAGGGTTGAAGTTCCGAAACTCGTCGTTTAGCTATGTGTCCTGGAGCAAGACACTTAACGGACCTTGTCTGAACCCAGCAAAAAATGGGTTCTACCAAATTAAAGGTACGTGTGAATCATACACAACACACTGCAATAGCTCCGATAACCCGACGGTGTGCGCAAGGTGATCTGACGATTGCCCGTGTGTTAACCTTGGTTTTCCCATTCACGGGGATAAACATGAATATCCTATCTTATTCCCAAATATCCTGTACTATTACAGAGGCGGATTTGCATCAAATAGATTCCATGGATTTTATCGCAGTTAATAGATCGTGAATAAGCGTTAGATAACTTATTTAAGCTATTAATTATACAATTCCAGGACAACAAGACAACTGAACACGATCGAAACTTGTCAGAAAGTGATGACCAAGTAAATTCTTGCATTTACCAAAATATATCTGGAAACATCAGTAAGAATGTTGTAAACTTTACTCAAATGTTTTTAACATCTCGTATATAAATCGTATTTATTTATCTTTATATTTAAGTCTGTATCTTTCCCTCTCGGCTTAAACGTGTTTTTAGGTTTCGAACCTATATGGTCTTTCATGTAAAATTCGGTATGTTTATTGGTCGCTCTATCTATATTTCGAAAATTTACTTTTAACGTTTGACCGATTGGTTTGCTTGATTAGTGTGTACCCTTTTAGCCGAAGGGTAGCAGATTCGAAACTGGCCTCTTTCTAGTCGGTTCTGTCCTTGGGCAAAGCACTCAACAAACATTGCCTGAACCCAGGGAAATGATGGATTCTACCAAATTAAAAGAAAGTGTGATTAATACACAATGCACTGCAATCGTTTCCGATTTACATACCGATTACTATATAAAAAAAACGGTCCTTGCGATAAGCCTATCATGAAATTATTAATACAAAGTTGGAATTAAAAAATCGTCAAAGATGTCAATATATATATAAACTTTGCTCTCTCTCTCTCTATTTATATATATATTAGCTTCCTTCTTAGCATCACAAACATATATCTTGATATGTTTGACGATTTGGTTTGTCACATGGACAAAACGAATGCGATAAATACCCAGCGATATCGTAAAGAAAGTTTTTTTTAACCAGAATATAACGGAACAAACTTTGATTTTACTTCTTTCTTTTCATTTTTTCTGCATCACGCTCATGACTGTCCTGTCGCAAGGTTATTAGATAGAACGGGTTATCAGGTTAAAACTGTAAGGAATCCTAACTGTAATGCCCATTTGTTTTTAATGTAAAGTAAATACAGAGATAAAGGATCCCAAAAGTAATGTAAAATTGAACATTTGGCTTTACGTTCTAACACTTTATTTACTACACAGGTTATCACGATGAATCAGAAGTGTCGTTTTGCTCAAAAATCATCTTTAGTGGCCCAGAAATCTCAGCTGCAACTGAGGTTGGTTTGAAACTTTATGCCTCATTCTAAATCTTCTTTCATGCTAAGATGCAATGATATCACTACGCCTTTTCTTTTGTTGATTTTCTATACTTGCGTACCCTTAGTGCCATGATGTGTTGCGAATTCTTGGCAGATGGTGTCTGCTTGGTTGACATTTGTATTAACACTCATCAGTGATATGGTTTTAGATTCACCTTTTATTTATTTAACGGAACCTTTGTGGCGGATTGCAATAGATTTTTGACGGAGTTAGATTTTAGAATCAATTAAGATGGATGTTTAACGTACTTAAAGTAAGTAAGATTTGTTTACTTGGGAACAATAATTTAGATTTGGCAAAACTTAGGTTAGGATATTCATGCATTATCCGCGTAAATGGGAAAGGGCAACGGGTCCTTCCTTATAACACGGGTAATCGTCAGATTGCCTCGCGCCCACCGTCAAACTATACGTATTAACCTATACCAAGCTATTTTTCTATAGACTAACATAATCATGCACGTATTTTTTTTTATAAAAGTGGTTAAGCTATCAAAACAATAAAAGCAAAAAGTAGGCCTATACGTTTTTTGTAAAAGCAAAGATGTGAAAAGATTAAAGTCAGATTTATAAAATAAAAATTACCTTACGTTGTGAAAACAAAATATTTCAAATCCCTTATGTTTTTTCTTAGTTCGAATTGGTGTGTGATCGAAGCTGGATGAAACCGATTTTGATTTTGATATATTTTATTGGGATAATGGTCGGGTCTCTTATTGGGGGATTTTTATCAGACAGGTTCGTTATGAAATTTTTATTTATAGTAGGTATGCTTTACAAACATAGAGAAATTAAAAGAGTCAAATGGGATTCTTTGTGGCATGTATTTGCTTTCTCATGAAGACATCCTTAGTCTTGGTTAATTTTACTGGAACAAACAATATTAGAAATCTGTAACGTAAAAAACGTAAACAATCTGTTATCGGGTATCCACATGAAAAATTACCCATTGTTGGTTAATGAAAAATTAATCAAAGTTGGTTTCTAAAGTTTTATTTTTGAACATTAAAACACAACCAAATTACAAAAAATATAAACCTCAACGGATTGATTATTCAGGCGCCTATTTAAATGGTTGTAACTTGGTTGAATATCCAGTTTAAGCATAAAAATTAAGAATTTTTAACACACGGGTAATCATGAGATCATACGTAAAATGTTTCAAGAACAAATTAACATCTTAATCTATTTAGCAATTCACTATACTTTTTCTTCTCAGATTCGGACGGAAACCAATTCTTCTGATATTTGCTGCTTTACAATGCATTGTTACAATAGCTATGAGTTTTGTTGGTGATGTCCCTTCTTATGCTGTTATGTTATTTCTGTCTGGGGCAACTAGTCTGGTGACTTACATGGCGGCATTTGTATTGGGTAACATAACGATGGTTAAATGTATTTATTAGTTCAAATCCAGACTGGAATACCAGCAAAAAAAAAAAAATTAAGTCGCTCCGTTTTTTTGTAAATGACATTTCGCCTAGAAAGTTGTTTTCTAACGTATTTATGCATCCTAAGTGTCCAAACCCAAATAATGATCATACACCCTAGTTAAGATAGGATAAGAGGATAAGATAATCATGTTTATTCCTGTGAATGAAACCCCATGGGGTTAACCCACGGCAATCGTCAAATTATTTCGCGCCCATCGTCGTGTTACCTAAACTATTTCAATGTGTTGTGTGTGATTTACACGTTCCTTCAATTTGGCAGAACCGATTCATCTGCTGGGTTGAAGCAATGTGCATTAAGTGCCTTGCCAAAGGACACAACCCGAGCTCCGGCAAACAGACGGTGGGCGCGAGGTG
>CH003237.1:135383-148227 GCA_000149265.1 Ciona savignyi | reverse complement strand
CTCCGGCAACCAGACGGTGGGCGCGAGGTGATCTGACGATTGCCCGTGTGTTAACCCCCTTAGTTTCCCATTTACGGGAATAAACATAAACATCCCCTCCTAAAGTCTATTTTTCATTATAATGTTTTATTACTAGGTGTTGAAATAGTTACTCCAAAATATCGTTCTCTGATTTATCTTCTCACTAACACCGGTTTTTCTTGTGGATATATGATTCTACCGCTGTTCGCTTACTACTTGAGAGACTGGAGGTGGTTCTTAAGAGCGACAGCGCTCGTTGGAGTCGTATACATCCCTATGTACTGGTAAGTAATAAAGGAAATCTTATGCTTTTAAAAAATGGATCAATTTATACTTTTTGTTTAATTACCTATACAGGCTTCTAGATGAATCGCCATATTGGTTAACAAGCGTTGGAAATTCTAAGAAAGCGAAGAACATTCGAGAAAAAATAATGAAATTTAACGGAGAGCAAAACCAACCAAAATTGGAAACGGTTGAAAAGACAGAAGAAGAAGTTCAAGGTTGTTTCAAATCTCTGGGAACGGTTTTTCGTGAACCGGTTCTGATTGGACGATTACTTATATTGACCCTAGCTTGGTTAGTATTAGACTTTTTATATTTCTATAGCCTCAATCAATATGTCAAGAGTTTTTCTCACAATATGTTTAAGTCAATTCAAGTGTAGTTTGCCTTATTGGTGGACGATGTATTCCTGGTAATGTGCATCATTTTTTTTAACCTTTTGAACAAGCTTTATTCCTTTTCACAGGACAATTCTTAGCATGAGTTACTACAACATTGCTCTAAACACGAACGACTTAAGTGGTAACAGGTTTCTAAACATGTTTTACGGGGGATTAACCAGTTTGGCAGGAACTGTTATATTCTTAATGATAGTTGATGTTTTGGGAAGGAGAAATACGTACTCGGGGATTATGTCAATTGCGGCCGTATCTTTTGCAGCTGTCCCACTGCTTGCTATATGTAAGTATGAAGTAGAAGAGTACCGTAAAAACTATACTTAACTGCCACGGCTATATTTACTACCCCTTTTTATAGTAGCTTTTTATTAGTTAGAGTGTGCGCTCTGTTTTTTGACTAGCTGGTCAAAATTTTGGGAAGAGATATTTAAGCATTGAAAAGAAAAAATATCTAACACAGTTAAAATCTAAAGGACAAGAAAATACATTAAACGTGAATGTCTTCACGGTAATGGAGGTTTTACGGTAATTTAATTATTTGTTCACCATATATTTTCAGGGAGCCAAACAGCAGTAACAGTAACAACAATGATTGCTAAATTACTAGTGTCTGTGGCATATGGTGTGGTTTACGTATATTCTGGAGAATTATTTCCTACAACTACAAGGCAATCAATCATAGCAACATTATCATCAGCAGGCAGAATTGGAAGCATGGTTTCTCCATTTGTTATGTACAGTGGTAAGTTGCTTAACTGATAAAATAAACTTGGTTAAAAGCTGCACGGGAAAAAAACAATAACACCAAGTGTATTTAGGTAATCAAGAAAGCGTACATTTCAGCTTAGAGACATAACGGTGTAAAAGATGGCTTGTTTTTAACGTGGTTGACACAACGTTTGGTGTTTGAAACGTTTTTGACCAAAACACCGGCAATGATAGTGGGCATGTGTTATGCATAAAATAATTCTAGTGTTTTTTTTTTTTTAATTTCCATGTACTACAACCCACCGCTTAGACCATTTGCCCAACAGATGCGTAGTTTTTCAGCATAAGGGTTGCTGGTACGAAACTGGTCGCTAGCTAGTAGGTTGTGTCCTTGGGCAAGGCATTTAGCGGACATTACCTAAACCCAGCGGGATAGTACAAAATTAAAGGAACGTGTTTATCATACACAACACACTGCAATAGCTCCTGTAACCCGACGGTGGTTGCGAGGTGATCTGACGTTTGCCCGTGTGTTAACCCCTTGGTTTTATCATTCACGTGGATAACATAAAAATATCCTTCCCCACTCTACTGGCCAATAAATAACAGATAAATTTTTGAGATTTATTAATTTCTTATATCTGCAGGTGTCTCCGGTAGCAAGTTGACCCCATCCTTTATAACAGCGGGATTAATAGCTTTATCGGCAGCTACTGTGATGTTACTACCCGAAACAAGAAACAAAGTTCTCCCACAAACTATTCAACAAGCCGTCGCTATGAAACGGTAGATGGTGATGTAGTCATAGTATAAAACAGTTTAGCATATATTAGCGTTTTATTGTACGGTCGTATGGCCGAACGTTTCGTTGCCTATATAGTCGGCCGACGGTCTAAAGACTCTAAACGATTAAGCTATCCAAACTGAATATTTCTTTAGAAATTAAAATATGTCTAAACAGTTAAGTGTGTGCTTTATTAATGTGAATTTGTTTTTAGAGACAGAACATTAATAAAGGGTAGATCATTCATTTTTATCCACGTGAATGGAAAAACGCTGGTGATGGTTTGATTAGTTCGCGCCCACCGTCGGTTACCGGATCTATTACAATGTGCTGCGTACGTTTTGATACGTTCCTCTATTTTACTAAAAACCATTAATCCACCGAGTTTAGACAATGTCCGTTAAGTGCCTGGCCCAAGGACACAACAAGTATAGTTACCGACCAGTTAATCAAATAGGTTGTGAAACATTATTTACCTTAAAAAGTTAATTTCCAGGAATTTTACCTTCCCATGTTCAAGAAAATCAAGAAATGCTGCAGAAACTGAGATGCAAAAACTCTAATACATTTTTTAATTCCGGTATTGTTTAAAAGACGCCGAATAGCAAATTCTGTTAGGGTGTATGAAACATTTGTTGTTAGGGTGTAAAATATATTTAATTGTACAGTCTTATTAAACCGACATCAGGATGACAAACATGCAAAATTCTTCGAAACAGCAATTAAGGAAGCGATGCATCCTATACGAGGGGAAATATAAATTTTCAGTTTCTGTCGAAGATGAGATAGTGTTTGACAACAAATCTATGGCCGCAGTGGAATTTTTCAGTGTATTAAATGTGTCAAAAGATTATTTCCATCATAAAAATTATAAAATTATCACTAAGATCGTCAATTGGCAAGGAGTTTCGGAACCAAGAAGCAATCGTATTTTGCAATAGAGACATTAGAAGGAATTGTAAATCAATTCGAAAACAACAGTGCTTACCTGTTTATTCGCGAGTGTTATGTACTTTACGTAACTGTTTGTTATTACTTATGCTTAATAAAAAGTTCTTTAAATAGTTTAAGTATTGCAAAACGAAGATTTGCAAATAGACTGTGTTAAACCAACCAATATAACTTTAGATTATATTTATACATGCTAAACGAAATGTCCGGAATCAAAAAAACAAAATTTCTAACACGACGGTAATTTATTTTCAGCAAATATATTACATATATATATATATATATATATATATATATATTGCTATTGATAAAACAGCCTCCGTGTGTTATATTTTCTCGCGTTCTGCCGTTAACTGAGAATTTTAAAGGAACACCTTCCTATTAACATTAATATCGGAGACTTTGGCATATTCAAAAGTCATCTAAAAGAAAAATGAGGATTTTCTGTTCGCCGAAGGGGCGATTAAGTACATGAAGGGCGAAATTACTTTTAAAACGGACGATTGCGCCGTACTTAATATAAAGTTATAACATCGATTGCGCCGAATAGTTATGTTTTTGTACAAACTTTAACACCACAATGTGGTTCAGAATGACTATTTAAAAACTTTTAACAAAACAGATTTTTGTCATTTGGACCTGCTTTCGGCACTCTATTGCACCCACCGTCCGTTATAAGGTAGCTTTTGCAGTTGGGTGTTTATGGTCTAGACGTTCCTTTATCATTTTACAATGTTGCCTCTTTTGATTTCAAACCTACAGCAGAAAACGACGCGTTTTCCCGCAGGTTATTCTGTGCTTTGAGTAGAGACATTGCAATGTGTTGTATTATATTGAAGACATCAACCATTGATCTTTGCTAAATTGATATAAATCGTCTTTCACAAGCACATAATCGTCCATCTTTATTTAATGGTTTTTATCCATTGCATTTTGACGACCGAAAACCATTGCATTTTGACGACCGAAACCATGATGGGGAAGTTTTTATATATGTAGGTCGGTATATGTATCGGTCGCGCTAACCATTCGGCCACACGACCGTACAATACATACCATATATAACGCAAATTAGATTTTATAGAAAACGATGGTGGGCACTATGGGAAAGCCGTTTTTGCCTGACCAAGGCAATTCCAGACATAACCCGAGCGTAGTAGATCAGTGGTATTTAGAAAAATTATAGGAACGTAATAAATCGTACACAATACATTACAAAAGCCCCGATAATCCATGGGTAAGGGAGAGGTGATCTGCTGATTACCTGTGTGATAACGCCCTTCGCGTTTTCCCATTAAAATAAACCTAAAAATCCTATCCTATGTACGATCCTTATCAAAGAGCCAACTAAATTGTTAAATATCAATGAAAGCCACATTATTTCGCACAAATACAATTTCGATCTATATATTTATTTAAATCCGTATAACATTGGAATTAATACCATATTAATTCGTTAAAATAGGATCTTGTATATATATAATTTTTCGATTATACTGTTTTGTATGTTTTCCAATAATATTTCTTGCCGTTCAAATAGTAGTTTGTTGGGCTCTGATTAATATATGTAGCTGAGTACAAATAATGCTTCATAGCTGGTTCAACT
Source organism: Ciona savignyi (assembly GCA_000149265.1). Taxonomy (NCBI): domain Eukaryota; kingdom Metazoa; phylum Chordata; class Ascidiacea; order Phlebobranchia; family Cionidae; genus Ciona; species Ciona savignyi. The sequence continues at coordinate 143,474 of CH003237.1, read as the reverse complement.
TTCGTTCAATTCCTCCTTTAAAAAGCACAAGTTTAAAGAGTTATATTTCATGACTGGCTGACTCGTCAATTCATCGTTTTTTAAGTTCAAGAGCAAGATTATATGGCCATTTCACTATTTGTTTTAGTGTCCTTAAAGACCTGTTGGCGACTAGTTTCGAAGCAGCAACCTTTTGTCTGAAAGACGATGCACTAACCCACTAAGATATTAGGTTCGACTAATACTGATTTTTACCTTAAATTCTTGTGACTGTGATCTCGTTTCCTGTACGTTTATCGCGGGCTGACACGTTCAAAATCCCGTCGGCGTCGACATCGAATTTTACTTCGATTTGGGGAACTCCCCGTGGCGCTGGGGGAATTCCCGAAAGCTCAAATTTTCCCAGCAGATTGTTGTCTCTGGCGATAAGGCGTTCGCCTTCGAAGACTAAAAGAATTACTTTAGATTGGTTGTCGGTGTACGTTGTTACGTTTTGCATTACAGTCCTTGGTACAGGGGAATTTTTCTTAAGCAATGCAAACGTGGTTCCGTTAGCGGTCTCCAGAGTCAGTGAGAACGTTGTAACATCAAGAACAAAAAGATCCCGAACAATATCAGATTGATCCCCGCTAAGTAAGGCTGCCTGTAGTGCCGCGCCATAAGCGACTGCCTCGTCTGGGTTTAGAGATTTATTGAGCTCTTTGCCGTTAAAGAATTCCTTGAGAAGCCTTTGAATTCTAGGAATTCTGGACGAACCGCCAACAAGAATAACTTCGTCGATCTAGGTGTTTCAAACATTATAATTGAAGAGGATACTCACGATTATTGGCGAAAATCGCAATAATATATGATATTTGTGTTTCTATACTCGCGAATGGTAAAACACAAGAGCAATTGCAGTGTGTTTCTATGATACGTTTCTTTAATTTGGTAGAACACATTAACTGGGTTCAGGCGATGTCTGCTAAGTGCCTTGCAAATGGTCATAATGATCTAGCTAGCGACCTGTTTCGAACCTACAACCTTTCACATAAAAACTGATTTATTAAAAATACTAATCGAGTAAGATATTAAGCTAATTAAAATAATTCTGAGAGCATTATAAAACGGGAAAATGCCAGATTCTTGACCCATTCATTTATCCATTTTATTATCAAAATGGTCGTAGTGACGAATCCAGCATGAAAAACTAAGCCATATAAGACAACGAAAATTGTTAGACCACAGGCAAAAATGGCAATACTGTCAATAGATATTAGTTATGAGTCGGGTAGTCAAACGTACCATTTGCTTTGAGAGTCCTGTATCTCTGATAGCTTTCTCAACAGGCAACAGAATGCTGCTAAAGAAAGTCCAGTTGACCTGGTCAAAGGTAGCTCGTGTCACTGATGTATTGAAGTCAATGCCATCGAGTAGTGAATTGATTTGGATGCTGCAATGTTAAAGTCGGTAGTCAGTTTTCCACAAGTTTTCTTACAAGTTAATAAAAAATAGGACTTTTATTTTTTTTTTAGTCTGGTGGTTTACTACTTTCAACCGAAAGGTTGCGGGTTCGAAACTGGTTGCTAGCTAGCCGGTTATATCCTTGGACAAGGCACTTTTAAAACTAAACTAGCGGATTAATGGGTTATACCAAATTGAAGGAAGGTGTCTTAAATATATAAAAAATGTATAAAATGGTGGTAATGAAAAATAAAAATGATACAAAATGATACACCTTTCAACCAAAAGTTTGGAGGTTCGAAACTGGTTGATATCTAGTGGGTTTTGTCCTTGGACAAGGCACTTTTAGAACTAAACCCAGCAGATTAATGGGTTATTCCAAATTAAAGGAAGGTGTCTAAAATATGAAAATGGTATAAAATGGCGGTATAAAAAATGAGTATAAATATAAGTAAAACAATTTTATAGTTAAACCTTTTGATGGACTCACACATTAAGCTCGGTGCTGAATGTTTTATCTTAAAATGATATATACCTGGCTGGGTTGGTAGTGGATAAATCCCTCTTTGCTTGTTCACAGGCAGCACGTAGTCGCATTAACGCTTGTTTGCTGCTTCGAAGGTCTTTGTTGTATTTCGCCTGGAACTCTTTGCAAAGGAAATCAACCAACCTGTTGTCAAAGTCCTCACCTGTTGCATGATAATACATGATATAGGATTGGAAGGATATATTCATGCTTATCTTTATATATGGAAAAGGGGCATTTTCACATGGGCAATTATCAGATCACCTCGCACCCACTTTCCGGATACTGGAGCCACTGTAGAGTGTTGTGTGTGATTCAAACGTTTTTTCAAAGAGTCCCATAGGTTCAGCGTGTTCAGGCAATGTATGTTAAGTACCGGTACCTTGCCCAAGGACAGAACCGACTAGCTAGCCCCATAGTTTCGAATCTGCAACCCTTTGTTATTTTTACCATACAATTCAGTGGAAATTACACACACGCCCTTAGAATCGCATGGTAATACAGGCAATGGATGCTTATCCAAATTGAATAGTTAGGAAATATTATTTTAGAGACCAAAACGGACTTCGCTGTTATATTTTTAGATGTCTCGGGTATTCGCAATGGAGTATTTAAAAAAATAACAAGCGAACATACATTACAAACATGTCAACATATTTCCTGCAAATTTTAACTCTGATAGGAATTCTTTATTGTCAAAAAAATTATCCACCAAGTATGCCTGTTGTGATCGTTATGAAAAAAAAAATCAAAGAAAAGAAATGGAATATGCGCTTCCTCAGATTAAAGGGAACCAATAACTAACTATGTTTTTAAAATTCAAACAACTCATAAGGCACCACTGTGTCAAATGGACGTTACTATCTTAATACACACATGAGCATCGAATCCCGTCTTCTGGAAAGCCTTAGGCCGCAGCAATGCTTCCTCACCTCCCAAATGTGAGTCGCCTGATGTTGCTTTCGCTTCATAGACCTCTGCGTCAATGTTTACAACGGTGGCATCGAGTTTACCACCACCCAGGTCAAAGATAAGAACATTTTTGTTACCAGTGACCTAAAGATATGAACATTTTTGTTACCAGTGACCTAAAGGTAAAAATAGATCACACACATCCAACATGATCCAATCATTAGGAGAGATCAGGCATTCACTGGATTACCATGTGACCACAGTCGAGTTATAAGTTAAGTTGCAATGCGTTAAATACGATGGCAACATTGATACAGTGTTAACCAGTAACAATGTCTGGTTCTCTCCTTTAAAACAAAACAAACTTTTTCTCTTTATTTTCCACTCATACCATCAACAATTCTCTTCTAAAGAGTTTTAAACTTTTCATTACACAGATTTAATTCTTCCGCACATTGTGCACACTTAAGGTTAAATACAATGATAGACCTATAAAGACAGGTTGCATAGCAGTATATATATCGTAGAAGGCGTGAAAACTCACATTTTTCTCGATTCCATATGCAACAGCTGCTGCAGTGGGTGCGTTCATGATTTGTAAAACATTTAGCCCTGCCATCTTACCCGCCTCTTTCGTAGCCCGTCTTTGCGCGTCGTTAAAGAAAGCCGGCACGCTTATAACTGCATCAGTAACCGATTTTCCCAGGTAAGCCTCAGCTGTTTCTTTCATTTTAAGCAAAACCATCGAACTGATTTCCTCAGGGCTAAATGTTGTTTTTGCTCTCTGGACAAATATATATTATTGTCTAACATGGGTTGTGCTATAGGTTAAGATGGAGTTCCATAAATTAAATTGATGTCTCAGTAGCACCAGTTGGGCTATGATGTACAGTAAGCTTTTGACTATACATAATTATACCATAATGAAATATTAGTTGTAAACAATGTATCTTTGGAGCAGAATCTATTTCTCCTGTTGGCATTTTTAAAAACGATATCATTGTCATAGTGGCATAGTAACAAGGTTGGCTAAGTAAATTTGGTAACGTCTACAGTATACTAAAATGTATTGTAAAAGTGGTATAGTTGCAGGAGTAACATAGTAAAGAGATTTAACTTTTTACCTTGTATTCAACCTCATATTTTGGTTTGCCGTTGTCGTTTTTGACAGCGAACGGCCAATATTTCATGTCGATTGCCACGAATTCATCATCAAAGCCACGACCAATCAACCGTTTGGCATCTAAATATTTTGAAGGTTATGTAGAAATCCCAACAAAGTGACGAAACGACATCATCTAACCACTCAGTTAAAATTATCGCACTGGGCGCTAATTAGGTTGGGTAATGTGTACAAAAGTGCAGAGTAGTGATATCATTTATTCAAAAAATTATAAGTAATATTTAATATGGAGCACATATAGTTGTAATCAATTATAAGGACAATGCATTCTAATTTCTTAAAATCATTGTTTTAAGCTTATTTAGGTGTCATTTGAACATGATATAATAAATAATAAAATTTATCATAACTGGTGTAATGTTTAAATTAAACGGCTGTCACCGTGCATGTTGGAAATGGTTTTCCTATTATCAATTGGACTGTATGATTGTACATGTGTTTACTTTCCTTAACTATCAATTTTTAAACTAGAACCATGATTTAAACATACCAAATATGGTATTGGTTGGATTGGTTACAACTTGGTTTTTTGCGCTATCACCAATCATCCATTGGGTGTCAGTAAAACCAACGTAACTGGGTGTGGTCTTGTTCCCCTGGTCATTGGCGATAATTTCCACCTATGATGGGAGCGGTTAAGAAAACTTGTGTCCAGCACAAATAATTATACAGGCCTACTACATAACACCGCAAAATAGATTGTGACAAACTAGATGAATCATGGGTCCGAAAAAGCTGATGATCATTTTTAAAAAGGCTACTTAACTTACCTAATATCCAAAGGTAAGGATTTAATGACAGGTGTTATAACACCTATAAGTGATATGGTACAAAGTACCAAGAGTAGGTAAGCAACGACGTAACGATTATTTGCGACTTGTTCACAGAGTCAGAGACACAGTCTATGCTTTTATTAATATTTTTAATCAATCTAGCCGTAAATAGACTTTTCGCTTATAGGTTACTCAGAATAATATTGGAAAAACGAATTTGGAGTAATCCTTCGAAATACTTAATACTTTAATACCTTGCCGTTTTGAAACACGCCAACACATAAATTACACGTCCCAAGGTCTATACCGATTGCTGGAGCTTTTGACATTTCGCCTTTTCTCTATTTATGTTAATTCAACAAATAAATGAAATATGCAACACTTTACCCGCTGAAGCCTATAGTTTTAAGTTTAACGTAAAGATTATTAAATTTTATAGAAATATAGATAAACCTGTGTCGTTGTTTTAAACACAGTACAATTTAAATTGTTTTGCTCTCTGTATTTATTGCAAGAAACCATGCTATATATAACGAAACAAAGAATTTTCTTGGTAAAAAATTCGCGCCAACTGCACAGGAGTTCTAATGAACTGAACCAACGTCATATAATTACATTTTTGTAATTGTTTACCTGTGATTTGGTTCTACAAGCAGCCTGGATAAAATAATTATTCATTTTCGTTACTTAAACACTCAAATAATATTTGAAGCATAGAGTACTAGTAGAAAACACCGAAAAACTGTGCAGAGAGGAAGAAGCCTGCAAATTATACATGTGGCAGAAATGTAATAATTAAAAAAAAGAATTATTAATCAATTTTTGTGCATATTAGCACATGAAAGAACAAAAAAAAGCGAGATAAACTACATTTGATACTACAGGGATGCTGCTAAGAAATAAAATTGATTCTTTAATTGTTTTCTAAAAGAGTTTTTGTTTTTTTAAAAGAGAGTTCTTTAGAAATGTTAAACATGTAGGAAACTATTGTACAAGTTTGATAACAAAAAATCTATCACATTCATTTAATTCTATCATGTTCTATCACATTAATTTAGTATGATTAAACTTAATCAGTGTGATCATAATTAGGAAATAAAACACTTGAGGCAAAATGACTATTTTATATGGATTTTTAATGTAATATGCCCACAGAAAATTTTCCTAGTAAAATTGTAGTATGTTCTCCCATAAAATAAGTTTGTTAACATAGCTCTTATCAAAAGGAGAAAATCACTACGTCACAACTAGAGCTGGGCGTAATTACGAAATTACGTTCAGTTACGTAATTACGGACGTCGGAATTACGTTACGTAAGTCAAATCAAAATTACGTAATTACGCATCTGTCCGTAATTGTTCAAACGGGAATTGATGATCGTTGTAAATATACTGTCTATGCAATTTCTTGTTTAAGTCTTGGCAAAAAAAATTGTTCGTTTATTTTTATTCGAGTTAGGGCTGTGCGAAGTTAACGGTTAACCGGTTAATCGAGTGGACGTCACAGTTAACCGTCAATGAAATCAATAAATGGTTAACCGACTGTGTTCGTTTTTAACGCCTACAACAGCGCATGATAACAATACACGGTATAGGTTGTTTTTTTAACGACCGCGCGGTTGACTTTCAGTGCGCCTACTATTAGTGATGGGACGAGTAAAGGTAGAGGCCCCGAGTTTGTACCGAGTTGCTAACGATTGCTAACCGTATCTTTTCGCGTTGCTAACTGAAACTTGTCGTGTTGGTAACCGTGGCTCGTCACAGTGTTTATTGCTTTGATCGGCGATATGACCAAGGGTCACGTTGACCTAGTTTCCATACAGGACCACTGACGCACTCCCGAGCGCGTTTTTTCCCAGGATCTTCCCATTACTAAGTACCAGCGAGAGAGAACACTTGGATAAAAATCTTGGCTAAAAAAAAGTAAACCGATATTTCCTTGATCGGTTAATTGTTATAAGTATTTGCACAGATCTAGTTGGATTAAAATAGTTCCCCCGGTAAGAATAATCAAAATCGCGTTAAATACATAGAACGCCCGGTAAGAATAATCAAAATCGCGTTAAATACAAATGGTCTTGGATTCGCGCCAATTTCCTTATCTGTAATCAGCGCGATAAGACAAAGGGCAACGCCGCCACGATCTGCGGTTTGTTTACTTGTGAATTTGTTTCAACGCAGGACGAATGAACGAATGAAGTTAGTTTAAACTTTAAAGTCTCTGAAGTTAAGTTTAAAATTTCATTCTCTACCATCAAAATGCATCCAAAAACACGATGATTTTGGCTGTTTTTAAAATAACGATGACGTCATAAAAATTACGAAAATTACGGAATTACGTAACTGAGCTGGCGTAATTCCGTAATACAACTTTGTTCAATTACGCCCAGCTCTAGTCACAACACTTATTATTGGTGCACTACAGCCCATCAGGAGAAAGTGAATTTATGGCTAAAAAAATTACAAAAAAAGTTCAACTGTGTCTTCGGGCAAATGACTTTACATAGAAAGCACTGAAAAGTGGAAAATAATATACATCGTTAACAAATTAAATCAATATCAAATTTTAAAGACCGAAATATTCTGTAATTCACAACTGTTTGTACATTATACCTTATCACTCGTAGGTTTTGTAGCACCTGACATTATATCGTTACCTTTGGATATTAGGTGAGTACCGGTATTGAGTAAACCATTCGAAACTGTTCATTGATCTAGTTTTTCACAACCCATTATGTGGTGTAACTATGTAGTATACGGTACGAATTATCTGACACCCGTTTACTTAACCACTCTTATATTATAAGTACAAATTATCGCCAATGATTAGCATAACTCACCACACCCAGGTATGTGAGCTTTAGCGACACCAAGTGGATGATTGGTGATGGTTCTAAGAACCAAGTTGCAATGCAGCCAATACCATATTTGGTGCTTATATGTAATGTGCTTCTCTGTAACTGACATTTACAATATTCGTAAATAAAAGAAATGGCAAATGCTTACCGCTTACTGGGGGTGCAAAGAGCTTGTCAACTTTTGACCCAGCCTGGCATATGTCATTTTAAGAGGAAACGTGTAGCACAGAGTTTCTTGTGTGAGCTTTACCTAAAAGGCTTTTTATATAACTTTTTAAATAATAAATCTTGTTCGTTTAGTCAAAGACAATAGGCATTTAAAATGCTCTCTACTTTTTAGTGGTTGCTTAAAGTGTAAGTCAAAGATATTAACACCATGGATAGCTTGGGTGGGTTATTACACCAAACCGATAGGTAG